>VWPU01007537.1:0-113485 GCA_013398955.1 Callaeas wilsoni
CCGCCCGGCCGGCGCCCCAGCAGCGCCCGCGCTGGGGAGCGAGAGCAGCAGCGGGCCCGGGCCCGCCCTCTCCGGCGCGGCTCCGCCCCGGCTCCCGGGCCGGTGGAGCGCGGCCGCTGTGAGGCGGCTCCGGGAGGCTGCAGCGATAGAGCAGGCACGTCTCAGTGAGCTGAGCTATTCTAACGAGCCTTTATTTGACCTTAATATTAGTTATGGGCAGGTGCGGAATTTACATAATGGTTCGTTCGGCGCGGTGTTAATTACTGTGTCTGAAGTGGCCCGCTAATGAGATAACTGCGTGAGGACTTCGGGAAGGAGTGGAAGGAAAGCAGGTGTAAAATTAATCAAAGGAGGCGCTCGGCCCGCCTCAAAGCGCACTTTGGCTTCTGCAGTGAACTGAGCGCTCGGTTCTCGTTACTCTAATTTATTGTAAGCTTACGGCTGCAGTTAACAAATTCTGAAAGTGCCAGCACGCAATGAAATCGGCGGGCTACTCTTGGAAAAGCTTTCCTGAAAATTCAGCTGGTTTGTGTAATTTTCTTAGTGTTTGTCCGCAGAGTCGTGTGTAACGCTTTTTCCTGAAATGCTCCGTAGATAAACCCTTCGCTACTGTAAGATAAAATACTATATTTTCAACCCTTGCTGAAGGTGTTCTGTGGGAAAAGCTATTAGGAACGTTGGATGGCTTTGTATGTTATGCGCGTAGTCGCTTCTCTAAGTACAGGCTGTGGAAACACTTTTTTGTTTTCTGCAAGTACTTCAGAAAATTTAATGGCTTCTGACTACACTGCCATCACACTCTCTCCTCCTAGTTCCTATCTATATAGTGACTTAACTGAGAATTAAAGATATCCGGTGTTTTTTTAAAAAAGTGTACGGTCTTGTAGAAGCAAATTTAATGTGATTTGTTTCCTACAAGTCCGTACTCTGTATTCTAAGTTTGCAAAAAGCTTTTTCATCATAAGCACATAAAATGTAGCAGTATGAAAAATTTTATTTTAACCTAAAAATCCCAAACAGAATGGACTCGGCCTTTTTCGATTTTACTGGAACAGAGGAGATTAATACAGTTTATTCAACAAGTGCCTATTTTATTTTTCCTATAACAGTTACACAAAGTAAAAAATCCTGGGTTAGGTTTATTGGTTTTTAATGCAAATCACTTTCTTTCTGTAGGTTTTTGAAGCATGCAATGAAGTTAGCAAAGGCTATTTAAGCAGAGAAGACTCTACAGTTGGTCTAGTAATGTTTTTTTGCTAGAAACCCTCCAAAGGTATATACTTTTTCATTTATGTTCTGAAGATCCAGGTTGTAGATGTCTCACTATTGAGAACACTGTCTACTGACTGATCTACACTAATTGGAGTGGATTGCTGTAGGTGTGGTAAACAGAAATACCTACAGATCCCAAAAGTAATTTTCTAATCTGCAAGTATTTATTTCAAAAGAAAGTAATCAAACCCCGACCTTTTCTGCTTTGTTGAGACTGTGATGAGCAGAAGGTTGTATGGTATGTCATATGTATACAAGACATGTAAGATAAATGACTTACTGAGCTTGTTATTGGTTTTTATTAGTGATACATTCAATTTCTTTTCAGTGGTTTCAGTAAATGTGAAGCTGCTGCATGTCCCAAAATAAACATGTATTCTCAAAAATATACCTGGTTTTAGTTTAAAGTAATAGTTGGACATTTTTAGCCATGACTTCTCAAATGTAAATCTACAGCTCTACAAAAATCTTAAGAAAAGAAAGACTGAGAGAAATAATGTGTTTCCATACTCATAGGAAAATACAGGATATATTGTATGTCTTGATGTAGTTTTGGAAGTCATATTTTTACTCAAGTAAATACAAGTGAATTTAAAAAGAGTATGAAGAACACAAAAGATTTCAGAATGCACACAGTGTGTCTATGAGTCTGTCTCTCTCATGGCATACCAATAAATGAGACCAATCTACTATAAAGTGTGTTATATATATAAAGTATAGAAATGACGAATCATCTTTCTTCTCTAGCTTAAGCAGTCTTTTTCCCCAAGGACCACTTGGGACTAATTATTATTATTTTTTTAAATTAAACACATATTTTACGAAAATTGTCTTGACAAGGTTGTAAACAAAATTGTGTCTATGATAATTTAGAGTAAAACCCACAAAAATGTTTTAGTAAACTATGAAAGTACTAATTTCTGATTCATTTCAGCTGTGGGCAAATATTTTCTCAATGAACTATGGCCAGATCTAAAAATGCTTAAGGCTCCTAACATGAGTCTTAACTGCTGCATTATGAATCTCAAAATGCTCAGCTTCTTCCTTATCTTTCTTCTCTTAGCTATTTTTACCATATAAAAATTAAGTGTTCTGTCAAATTCCCTGGATGTTTCTTCCAGCAGGAGTACTCAAAACATGCTTAAGGCATTTAAACAAGAGCAGGCTCTGTGCATGAGTCACTGATGGCATCTCCTTGGACAGAGAATAGAAGCAGAGGAGTCCTGGGAAGACAGGAGATGCAAGTTTAGTTATTTCTTCCTGAAAAGGTGCCAAGTCACACCTGCTGTGGCTTTAGGCACTACTGTGACCACCTGTTAGACCATTTTGCCTGTGCAGCTGCACAAAAATTAATTAAGAAACCTTTGTTCTAGGGCTGATTCTGTCGTCTAGTGGTTTTGCTAGCTCCTTAAGTAGGCCCAATTCCAGCAACTGTTGCCCTTTACCCAATTACTGCTCGTTGTGAAGATCCCTAAAAGGTCCCTGGGGAGGCAGATACCTTTTTTTGTGGCTTTTGCTAGTGTGCATTAGGTAAAGTTTGTAGCACAGCCACGTGTTTTGCTTTTGCTGATGACTGGGTCCTGTGTGAGTTCCTTTCAACCTGTGTGTGGTTTTTAATCTGGTTGTGAGAAACACAACTTTGTGCACCAGAGAGGAACCAAATGCAGATGTTGCAATCCTAAAAGTTGATTGTTAGGATCCAGTTTTTGAGCATGTTATTGTGCATATTGCTTTGCTGTCAAAACTCACTAAATCCTAGGCTATAGGAACAGCCCTTGTATTTTTTTGGAAGAACAGCCCTGGCAAGGAGAGTCTTTTCAGTTGCTTTTCCAAGACATGGGGAATCGTGTGCACACATTATTTCTTGAGGTGCAACTGTTTTTCAACTGCACTACATACTAACATAGTTTTTTCAGTAGAAATGGAAATTGCTTAGCATCATCAATTGCGATCAAGCAACTGAATTTTTAGTAAATTGTTGCATATTTTTTTGGTCACGTTTGCATTTATTCTATAAATTAAAAGTAATACTAACTTTACCCACTAGATGTCATGAATGAACTCTTCATTGGAAAAGGTGATCTCTAAGAATTTGAATCACATTCCTACTCCACTTGATTTTTCAAGATAATTTTTTATAACAATGCTATATTGTTAGTAAAATATTATTTTAGTGTGGCTATTCATGGAAATTTTGAACTTTGTGGAATTTTAATGTTTAAAATTAAGCCTTCTGAGGCAAATAACTGGGAAAAATGAAAACAAATTAAACTCATTGTTGAACTGATACTGTATGTATGTTTGCATATAAATACTCTTTTCTGGGAACTGTCGATGTTGTAGGAATCATGTCTATGTGACTTTTTTTTCTTTCTCTGACAGTTTGGTTCAGTGATCCTCTTTTCCCCAAAATTATTTGAAGTGGTCTAAAATGCCCTTATATATTTCAGCAACCATTCAGCTAACTAACTGCTAGCATTTAATCTTCCAAATGAAAAGGGGACTGCAGGAACTGTAGTCATGAAAATATGTCATTTCCCAAGCTGAAGTTTCCTTCCTGGTACTCTTACATTTAGATCTGACTAAAAGCAGTCTCTGCACTGTTCCTGGAAGGCCAGGCCCCCAATGTCCAGTGTTTTCCTTGACACCCAACGCTGTAACTTCACAGGAGGTCACCAGCAGGTCGACAGCTGCTGCTGAACAAGATGCCAACAGCAGGACACCCTGCCATCCAGAGCAGAGAATGGCAGTCTGAGCTCAAGGCTGCTTCCAGCTGCTCTCCTGGCACGTGCCGTCAAAGCTTTCTGACAGGACTCCATAGCCTGTTTATATACCTGACATGATCATGGGGAAACTGTTCCAGGCCAGGTGGAACATACGGCCTTAGCTTAACTGGTCTCATCATGTTTGGCTTGTCCTTTCTCCGGAGTGGAATAAGCTTAGGTTGCTCTGGAATCTGCTCACATGTGGTCTCCTCTCAGGTGGTTGTCTCAGTGCTGCAACTATGTGCAGTCTTGTACTCTGATAACAGAGATGTAAGAATTCAGACTCATGAGCACTTAGTTGTGTGAAAAAACTATATAAATACAGCTCAAAGTGGACCTCTCTGCTTTGCTTAGCCATACACTCCCCTTCTGTTCCTTACATTGTTCAAAGGTATTTTGCAGGGATCTCTTGGTCACCTCCTAAATCAGTTCTGAAAAATCTTTTTTTTTAAATTGTTTTCATCATGTAACTTAGCTTAATGCTTTTGTCCTATTAATGTATTCTGGTAACACACTAATATTAATGAGTATTAGTGAATCTTGGAAATTTGCTAATCAGCATGTAAACGTCACTCCAGTATTCCTATCAGATAAAGTTGTGAGGTAAGAACCTGCTGAAAGACACTAAAGGAAATATAGTACATAAAATAAGATGGGTTTCAGAAAAGCTGTAGAAACATAAATGATGCAAATACTTCTTGCATTTTCTCCTCATTTTTTATATATTTTTATTCCAGTTTTTATTTTAGACAGATTTACCAAATTAATTTTGATCCAGCTAGTCTTCAGTAAATAAGGTTTCCAACCTGAATATTAAAAGAGAAATTTCTTTCATTGTTTAGAGAAAATAACAGATGTGGGTGCTGATGCTCCAGAAGTTAGATTTGAATATTCTTTGTGTGTAAAGAACTCAAATTTCTATAAAGTTAAGCATGTTTGTTTAAATATACTGAGTTTGAGATTTGGATGTTCATTAGGACTCTATTAGGACTACATATATACTTCTTTTTTGATAAAAAAGTGGTTTTATTTTAATTAGAATAAAATATTTTCTTACTTAAGTGCCATAGATGCTACTGTTGTATAACATGTACGAATTACAAAGCTGGGAAGGGTCTGGAGTGTCAGTCATATGAGGAACATTTGAGGGAACTGGGGTTGTTTAGCCTGGAGAAGAGGAAGCCCAGGGAAGACCTTATAACTCTCTACAGCCACCTGAAAGGAGGTTGTAACCACGGGGGGGTCAGTCTCTTCTCCCAACAACCAGCAAGAGTCCAAGAGGAAATGGCCTCAAGTTGCATCGGAGGAGGTTTAGACTGGATATTAGGAGAAATTTCTTCACCAAAATGTCTGTGAAGCATTGGGACTGGCTGCCTGGGGAAGTGGTGGAGATTCTGGAGGTATTTATATACTTAGGGACATGGTTTAGTGGTGAACAAGGCGGTGCTGGGTTAACGGCCTAAAAGATCTTAAGGGTCTTTTCCAACCTAAATGGTGCTATGATTCTAATCTTTGATTCTATAAATGAGCTGACCATGGCTGTTAAAGAGATTTCATTTAGTTTTGTAATACTTTTAGTGCTTCTATGTTACATTTAGCTTGAACTTATTCTTGCCCCTCAACGTGGCATTTCTTAATAGCAACATTATATTGATTACTGACAAGAGAAAAGTATTTAGTAATTTTTAGTGTTAAAGTTGGTAAGTGATGAAAATTTTTATGAGCTTTTTTTTATAATGATACACTATTAACTTGAGAAAATACTGGAGTCCTACACCATAATTCAATAAATAAGCTTCTCATTTATATAGTCCTGCTTGGGTTTTGTTGTCCTTGACCTTACCAATTACACTCAAACTTCTGTTTATGGGGTCATATGGTAAGTCTTATTGGATAAATTATTCATATAAAACTGAAGTGGCAAAGAACTGAGGTTGCTTTTATCGATAAATTCTGTCTTCCCTTTTGCCATGTGGCTCCACAGCTATTTGCATCAATATATTTGAAAAGCATTACGGAAGCTGATTCTGTTTATTCTAGTGTTGATGCTAGAACACATGCTTATTAAGCCACACCCTTACTTGTAAATCTTTAATTTAGGCAACAAATACAAAATAAAGATAGTTTGATTTGGATTTTTTTCCTAAGAGAAAAACTGCATGAATGTCTGAACCAGAAATAGTGAACTAAGATACAAAGATAGATCATGGATTTGTTAAGACCTAATGGCTTTTATAATTTTTAAGATGTCCTTTTTGTGTGTTGACATAGCTTTACAGCCTGTTCTAGTAGCACATGAATCGGCAGCTGTCCAAATCAATGAATAGGAGGGACTCTGTTATAGGAGTCATTCTATAAAAGGAAAATTGTATACTATAATTTTCTGGGCTCTTATGTTGCTCTGAAAGAGAAGGAATAAATGGATGGAAAGCTTATACTGCTTTTTATCGTTTCACTTCCATAGTTATCCAATTGAATGGAAAGCTGCTCATGCAGGCAAGTTCAGCATGTTTGGGCAACCTCTGTTATTATAGAAATGGTGCATGTACAGAACCTAGCAGTTGAAAGCAGCAAGACTGTGTAATCCTGGAAACTGAGATGGTAACAGTTCTTAATATATGATTTTCCAAGAGGAAATAAGCAAAGAGGCACTGGAAATCTGCACACTGGTACACAGATTTGAATTGAGACAGCAGGTGGAGCTGAAGGAGTTGTGCTTTTGAACCACTGCAGAAAGACGAGAATATGAATGAATCAAAAGAAAAAGAAGTGCAGAGCTTTTGTTATGTTATTAGAGAAAGGAAAAATTCCTGTAGGATGCAGTCATCTTGCCCTCTCAAGAAAACTAATTTGTTTAAAATGAACATAAGTCATAGATCAGAAATTATAAGAAAAGTATTCATCTGTGTTTAAATATTGAGCTGAAGTGGGATCCCTTTTCAAAAAAAACCATGTATCTACTGAATTTTTGTATCAGGATTTTTGCATATTTTATGGAGAGGCCTTAACTTTTGGGGGTCAGATTTTTGTTTCTTAATTTTTATGCTTTACTTTGATTTTGGAAGAAGTGGTCAATTAAGAGCTTACAAACTAGATTTACATTTTAATTTCTTTCATTTTCTGTTCATTAGAAAGGTAAGAGAAATGTACATGTAAAGACTTTCCTGTAGCATACAGAAGGAATAACCAATTCAGTTTTGCACTCAATTTTATTACGGGTTTCACAGAAATCTGTAGCTGGGGTTATACATTATTTCAGACTTTGCTTCTGGGAATGGTGCCAGATAAATTGTTTATGCAGCATGGATCTTTATCCCAGACATGTGAATTCTATTGGCTTAGAAAAGTTCAGGTTTCTCTCCAGTGTAAAGAAACATGAGATGGCAGGTAACAAGAAAAAAAGTAGAGGTAAACAGAAGCATTATATTCAAGTATAGAAAATATGTGAGAAAAATTAAACTATATTTAGAGCATGATTGTGCTCTAACTTTGAAGGTTATTATTTCAGTTTTATTTTTATTTATATAACTAAAACTATTCATAGTCAGTAGACCTTAGTTGTACATATTTTTAAGGAAAAAAATGAAACTGGCTTTTTTTTTTTTGCAGGGAGATTTATTTATGTTTTACATTTTTCTAGGTCCATTTTCTGAAAAGTTTGTTAAATCTCATGAGTGCAAAGAATGTTTCACAGTTACACAGTAATGAAACAAGTAGATATTTACAGGTCTTGATATGCAGCATAAGGTTTTTTTTCTTCTTAATATTTGGAATATTAATTTAATTCTAAAACAATTAAGCAAAACAGAACACTGAAGGAAATAAAAGGCGAGATGTCCTGGATGCAGCAAAGTTAAATAAAGCAGTACTAGACTAATAACGATGGTGATGATGTTACTATAAATAAAGTCAGGGTCAGTGGACTGCGGCGTTCTAGACTGTAGCTCTGTCTGTGGCAGCAGGAGCTCCTCCAGCTGTTAAAGGAAATCTCTGGCCATTCACCCCACCTGTTTGCTGATACTGCCTCTCATTATGGCTCTATGACTCACATTCCCCCACGCATTCATGCCACAGGTTTTACCAATTTCCGTGGTTGTGGCTATAGATCTTTTTTACTTCTCATAACAGACCGAGGAAGGGAAACCAAAGCAACAAGGGTTTTTTCTCATTCTTGTTGGGAAGTAGATGTGGAGATTCTTTCTCATTCCTGTTAAACAGCAGAGGATGTCCCATGACCAAACTGAAAAAAGGAAAACTTTATCAGGAACCTCTGAGCTGATGGACTTTCAGATCCTCTGCCTTTTTATTCCTCATCTCAGACAGGACTATGGTCCTTGAAAAGAGGGAAAGTGAAGCATATGGCAGATCAGATGTTGGGATGATCTGATAAGCATGCATTCAGCTTTTTGCCATGAACTAAAAGTAGCTTTTCAAGTGTTATTTTTAGTGAGTTATTTCAAAGGACTTAACTGTTTCAAGCACTGTGCTTTTATTTGCCTTGCTGTCTGCTGCACACAGCCTACAGTAGCCCTGTTTGAGATGCTTTATTTTCCAGATGACTCTGGAAGTGAATTCATAACCTAAGTGATTGATCTGCTGATATTGCTCTGATATAATGCATTCAGCAGAATTAAACTGAACTAAAAATTTGAATAAGTGTATTGTAACATTTTTGAAAAAAAAAAAATTTGAAACACAATGTTCAAAGCACCTAAGTTGTCAATGAAAAGGGTAGATTTGAAAAGTAATTTTGCACATCTTATAGTCTATATTTTCAAAGCTTTGCGAATTTGAAATTTTCAATTTGTTTGCTCAATTTTTCAAAATGTCTGCTTTTAAAATAAAACCTTAAATAAGAGTTGTAGATGGTGTAGGCACATTACTTTTGAACAGAGTTCACAGTGGCAAAAAGTAATAGTATAAAATCTGGTTTAGACTGTTCATCTTTATATTGTAGCCTTTCTAAAACATTTTGCTAATGCAGTAACTTAGAGTGTATCATCATTTCAGAACTGGGAATTGATTAGCTTACATGCAAACATTGTATTAAACAGTTTTAAAAACCACCGTAATTTACGTTATTTTTCTCTTGCCTAATCTTGATCTAAAAGAGGATTTTTGGCTTTTGAAGACTTCAAGAGAGCTTTCAATTCCGTTTCTCCTAAGTTATCTGAAAAAATCATATTTGAAACCATCAGGTATGATTAACAAATTGATCCATATTCCTGGATAGCAGTCTTTTTGTTGTTTCAGTTAATTGAAATTATTCGATTGTATCATGCAGCTGAAGATAAAAGCTTCAGCACCATTACTGTTTCAGCGCCTTTATTAATAAAGATTATACACAAATTAATGTATAAATAATGTAATAATACAAATTTTATAAATAGGTTTTATAAAAATAATAACTAAATAATAGATACTAACAGGTATGGAAGGTAATTTGTTGCCTGTACTGTTTCTTAAGAAGCTTAAAACTATTTGCTTTTACATTTTCCTCCTCTAATCAGGAAATCTGTGTTCAAGAGCTGTCTTGAAAAAATTTAATTAAATGGGTGTGCATGTTGCAAGGTAGTAGTGGTGAGATTTCTTGCAAGGTGAGATTGGCTCCGAAGTGTGGATGTTGAGCTTTATTTAGGGAGACAGAGCTAAGACTTTTGTCCTAAATTGATCTGTACAATTGGATTAATACTGTATGAAAAGAAAGCCGTAAGAAACATTTTGGACACAGATATTTGTCAGAAGTTTCATGTATTTGTGACACAGAATCTGTTTTACAATAGATTGCTGTAACAAACAAAGCATATATATTTTCATATTTGTAGATATGTTTCTTGTTCTTCCCTCTTTTTACCACAGAGATAAAAATTAAATTTTGGGACGGAACATAATTTTAAAATATTTCTTTTATGGTAGGTAAAATAATGTACAATATATATAAGATCTTTAGAATTTTTAAATGTGAGGGCTGCTCAAATGTGAGTTCTAAAATTATGTGTATATTAGCAATTAACTCAGCACACAGGGATCAGGTCTGTAGAGCAAGAAGTTTATGATAGGGACCCAATATCTGTATTGAGGGGATTGCTTGGCCTAATTCTAGTCTGGTCAACAGACTGAATGACTGCAGAAGCTGGAGTCCTTGGGGTGCATGCTGGGAGCATATCCTTCAGTTTAATTTCATCTGGAAGAAATGCAGTTTGTACACTGTGAGCTCTGTGATGTTCCCCATAGTACAGTCAGTGATGAAGACTGGGAAAGTCAACTCAAAAAAGCTTTCCAAGTCTAAAGTAAAACAGAGGTAAATATTGAGACAAGGGGAAAAAAAGCTTAATTTGTGTATTTCAGAGGTCTGTGATACTGTTAAATGAAAAGAGTTTTTTATGTTTATTTATAAATTTTTTTCTTTGGTGGAAATGCTGTCTTCAGACCTTGTCAGCTACTGGTTCCTTTAAATTGTAATGCATTGTTGCATGCATTATTTTCTTATACTTTAAATTGAGAAAAATGTTGCAGAATAAGCAAAGTCTGTGGCTAGTGTCACAAAGGCAGGAATGCAAGGGAAGTAGGAAAAAAGTTAAAGGCATGTTGATAATACTTAGCTTCTCTACTTACCCTAGAGAGCAGGGAATATTCTGCTAAGGAATGTAATTCTCAACATATTCTGAGATGTAAAATTGAAAACAAGTGTACTGAAGCTATGCAGAACACAAGGAAGGAATAATACTTGTAACTGATTTGCATGAAGAACGAAGGGCCCCACCAGAGTAATTTAGCTTTCAAAAGAAAGTAGACTTGATTTGTAGGTATGCAAAATGCTCATAATAAGGGCATCCATACATGTTGAACTAATTTTAACAAACTTGAGGCTTGAAAATGGAATATTTTTATTTATCATTCATACATATTTATTATTAATGTAAAAATAATCTTTAAATGTTGAATATAATATAGCAAGAAAGAATAATGGATTATTCTGGATTATTCTTCTAGCCTACCTGTAAAGAGCTGTTATGCTCAAAATCTTTATATGGCTATGAAGGAGACCCACCTGATAATTAAAGCCAATATTTATCTCTACTATATACTAAAATCTTAGCAATCTAATAGAAGAATTATTTTTAGTACAGATTTAATAATTGAAAAAAAAAAGATAAAAAGTACTATGCAGCAAAATGTCTCAATACAGTTAATTATATTATGCACCTCCTACTATATACCCCTTTCTCTGTGGTTGCTCTCAATCTTCCACTGTCCCTCTCAGTCCTGAAGCTGACAAGTTCAGGGTAGGCATGGTAGAGTCAATTACCATTATCCCAACTTCTTCACCAGAAGGAGTATAATATTCCTGTTTTCTTCTCTCTCTGGCATCTGCTCTGGGTCATTTAAATATGTTTGCCCACCCAGTTTACACCTTCTTTTTTCTTCTGAGGTCTGCAAGCACATATTGCATCCTAATTTCCAATATATGGCACATATATATTTCAGATATTTGTTCTTTGCTCTGTCACCTATAAAAATATTTTTGTCCAGCTCCTGTGTCTGCATATCTTTAACTGAGCATAAGTGAGTTTTTAATCTTGGTCTTCCAGTGTTAGCCTGTGCCTTGTATCTTAACATCCCCATGCCTTTACTACTCCATATGCCATGTCTTTACATCTGCTGTCATGCCGAGCCTATATTTCTCTACATAAATATATCATTTTACACAGAAGAAATTCTTGTCACTACTGTCTGTGTAAAGCTATGTTTATCCTGTATAAAGTTAAGGAGAACAAATTAGACGTAGCCACCTAGTCCTTGAAAGAACTGTTGTAACAGATAAAGCAAGTAGAATCTCCAGGGCAGGTCAAACAAGTTCAGACAAAGCCTGATAAGCCTCAGTCCTTGCAAACTCGCTGCAGAGTTTGTGGCCTGTTACTAGTAGTGGCTGTACTGAATTTACTGAAATTTCTTGAGGACCATATCTAATCTCATCTCATACTGATAAAGTAATAATTAATGTAAATGATCTTTCTCCTCAGGGGTTGTTTTCTTACAAATGTGAGTAATATACTGCACACAACTGTTACTGAAGTTTGGAGAATGTGGACAAGTTTTCAGTTTATATTTGATTGTATTAACTGTAATCTTGCCTGAACAGTAGAGTAACATTTGTTTCTGATCTAATATTACAGTCATATTGAACAAAATGATCAAGGGTTTGTTATGCACCTGATGTGCACCTGATTAGAATGCTGTTGTACCATTAAAACTCAACGTTCTTTACACAGGAGTTGCAGAAGTGCCTGCTAAGGTAAATGGTGTGATGATGTGTTCTTTCATGGTGAGGTTCTTCGTAATGGGTAGCACACAGAAGAATTGCTTTATTCTAGTGCTGTTGATCTTCATGTAGCTACATGTATATGAAGTGTGTCAAGTCCTTTGCAACAATTATTTGTAACAAATGGCCGTCTGTAAGTGAACGTTGTCCTTTAAAGTGGGTTTCAGATTCTTAAAAAACTATTTTAAAGTACTGTTTTCCTTTTTTGTTACGAATATGAATGTCATATTTGAATTATACAATATCATTAATTACAGATGCTGAAAAAATATTTGTCTTAGCTGTAACATTTGCTCAGAAAAATAGTTTATTTGTGTACTAAAGCCTCAGAGCATGATCATGGGAATAGCAGCAGAAGTAAGCTGAAAACCAACCACATGTGAATGTGGATGAACGTATAAATGATGAAAAATGTCTTAAAAACCAAAAGTGGACAGAAATGTCCCATACAGTTTTTAAAGCTAGCAAGCATAACTGAGATCTTAAGGAAGAAAAGAAGGCATTCATGATCAGCTTTTTATACTACTGTGCCTTTAGATTGATAGTTTCACACTAGTAGAGGTATATTAGTACTTTTGTATGTATTGGTACTTTCCATACAAAAAATGACCTAATTGTCTCATATTTCTTTCATGTAATTATCTAGTAATGAGAAAATAACCTGTTTTTCAGAGCCACTCCATGGAAGAAATCTTATGCTCTTTTATGCAAGTTTGATTTATAGACATGTACTGCAGAGCACAGTGAATATGAGACATTCATCTTCCTATTGCTAGTTGCTATGGAAACATAGTACACAGTACAATGTCATTCCAGCTCTGGTGATGCCTGCAGTAGTTTATCCCTTTGTTGTTCTTGTTTCTTAAGCAACTGTCTTGCAGCCTTTCATATTATCACACTTCATCGCCTATACAAGTCTTTTTCCTTATCTCTTGAGGACCGTATCAAATAGAAAATATCCATTTTTTTGGCTACCTGTGTATGTCAGTGTATTTTTTTTTTCAGACATGGGTTAAAAGCTTGCCCCATGACCAAAAATAATATACCATTGCCCTAACATTGGTAAAAGAAGATGCAAACCAGATTGCACATCAGAATGTAAAGGACCCATCCCAGTATCTTTATTTACCATTTCCTGTCAGGGACTAGAGTTAAGAATGATTTTCTCTAACCAGTATCCCACCCAAGGAAAACAGAAAGGAAAATTGATCAGACTGTCCTACCTGTCCTTAGCTGGTATTTGTGAAGTGGAAAAAAATCCAACAGCTGTCTTAAAATATCCACTCTGTTTCACCCTTGTGAGGGAGGAATTGGAGAAGTAAAAGGAGATCCTCAGAATTTATCTAAAAAAATACTAAGGATGTTATGAGGAGCAAGAGTCAAACTGAATGGTTTTTATATTGAGAGGCTGTACCCTAACACAAGTTCTTTTTCAAGGCAGTACCTGTTTCATAATTCATTGCGCAAGGAACCGACACATTAATTAAGGGTGAATGTGTCCCAGGTTCTGCGTAAGTGGGGTGATACTTTGCAAGAAAACATTGAGAGTTAACACCTAAAGATAGATATCTCTTTTGGGTAGTAGTAGTACTAATGAGTTTTGTTTTGCTTTTCCTGTCTCTAACTGTGTTGCCAATTCCGTCATCCGATTACTTAACAACATACTTTGCTATTTGTGGTGGGTTGACCCCAGGCAGTGACTCACTGACTGCCCCCACAATGGGGCGGGGGAGAGAATCAGAAGAGCGAGAGCAAGAAAACTCGTGGGTTGTGATGAGGACACTTTAACGAGTGAAGCAAAGCTGCACATGCAAGCAACGCAGAATACAGAATTTATTCACTCCTTCTCATCAGCAGGCAGATGTTTAGCTGCTTCCTGGAAAGCAGCACAGCTAATGGTTACTTGGGAAGATAAACTCCATAACCACAAACTTCCCTTCCTTCCCTGTCTGTTCCCCAAACTTTAATTGGTGAGCATGATGTCAAAGAATCGTAGAATGGTTTAGGATGGAAGGGACCTTTAAGCATCATCGAGTCCAACTCCCCTGCCACGGGCAGGGACACCTTCCTCTAGACCGGGTTGATCAGAGCCTTGAGCATTTCCACGTGTGGAGCATCCACAACTTCTCTGAGCAATCTGTTCCAGTGTCTCACAACCCTTACTGGAAAAATTCTTCCTTGCAGCAGATCTAAATCTACCCTCTTTTATGTTAAAACTATTGCCCCTATCCTGTCTACAGGCCTTGCAATATATGAAGGGGACTTACAAGTCCCCTTCATATATTGCAAGACTGCAAAATTATCTCCCTGGAGCCTTCTCTGGGCTGAATGGCCCCAACTCTCAGCCTTTTTTTTATCACAGCAATAGTGATACTACAAGTCACTTTCCAGCCTGAGCGATGAATTTCATGTGGTAGGGAACATCCGTTTGGTCAGTTTGAGTAAGCTCTCCCAGCTCTGTCCCTACCCACCTCCAGCCTACTCACTAGAGGAACAGAATGGGAAAAATGAAAACCTGGAGGATGTGCAAGCAACTGCTCAGCAGTAGCCAAAACACTTGTATGTTATCAATACCGTTCTAGTCACAGATCCAAAAGACAGAACCACTTATGCTAGTGTGAAGACAATTTAGTCCATCCCAGCCGGGCCGGTACATTACTGCAAATTCAGATTATTAATTAGTTCTAACATTTTTCTAGTAAAAAACATCACTAGCTAAATCCTGCAGGAACTGAGCATACTGTTCCTCTGGAGCAGCAAGCCATTATACATCTATGTCACATCCAGTGAAAGCATGGATTTTTTACTATAGATAAATCTGACACCAAATCATCCTAACAAAAATTTTAAATAGAATTTTTAGCTGTTGTAACCCAAGTCTGTCTGTTATCCCAATCCTACAGAAAATTCATTTAAAAATCTGAACTTTTTTGCTTATCACTTTTTCTGAAGAAAATTTTGCATAAGCACAGATATGTATTTTTTCAGGTTTGAAAGCAAAACCTAGCACGCGAGTGTTGTACAATGTGCCACACACATTTATTCCTTCTAAACAGTTCAACATATATTTTTCTAATTTGGGCAAAATTACTACATGAAATAAATATTTCAATATTTTAAGTTATTAATTTAAATTAAGTTCATATTTCAAATATGTGGTTTTTCTATTTTTGAGGGTATGTCCAAACAAGTATTTAAAATTATGTTAGCAAATTTAAATAAGTCACTGCTTACTACCTCTTAGTTATAACTCCTGCCTTTCACATTGACCTTCTTTCATTGGTCCTTGAGGTTCAGAGTATATTGTTTTAACAGAGACTATTCTTATTTAACATGAATCCTTTTTATTTTGTATTGCTGCAAGTAGGGATATGCATGTGGTCAGTTGCCATAATACATTCATGGTAATACAACATATTAAAATATGTTAATGCCACGGGAAGTGGTTAGCTGGTCATATCCTCAGGACTCTTCTTGCAAGCTGTTTTCTTTCAGATTCGATAAAACTGTGACATATAATAAAGCTATTAGAATGTGGCAGCTATAAAATAGACATCAAAGATTAATTTTTTTTATTGTGATTAACATCTGTGGTAATAGCAGTACACCTGCCAGCATGCCTCAAATGTGAATCAGTTCTTTTAGCAATAGCTTATATTTATTCAGTTTGATGGTGTCTTTACGGGGACTACCACACACATGTTGATGATTTTTTAATTGCACTGGATGATAGAAACTGGAAAAAAGACTGACCCGACCAAACTCATCTCAAATAAACTATTAAACAGCCATTAGATAACAACAATTCATGTTCATTTTCATCCAAAGCTGAACCTTTACCCTGGAAGGAAAATTATTACTTAAGCTCTTTCAGAGCATACATTTTATTAAAAGCAGATTTTTCTCCAGAATTAAGAACAAAAGATTTATTTTCAAAATAAACTACATCTTCTGTTTGAAGTGCAATTTGTGATGTATGCTGATAGACTGAAAACCGATCTGTCTGGATTTGTTTTACTTTAATCAATAGAATAGAATAGAGTATTTCAGTTGAAAGGGACCGAGAATGTTCTTCTTGTCCAACTGCCTGACCAGTTCAGGGCTGACTGAAAGTTAAAGCATTGTTGTTAAGAGCTTTGGCCAAATGTTTCTTAAACAGTGACATGTTTAAGGCATCCATCACCTCTCTAGGAAGCCCATTGCAGGGTTTGACCACTCTCTTGGTAAAGAATGCGCCGTCTAAATGTCCCCTGATGGAGCTTTGGACCGTTCAAGTGTCCTGTCACTGGATCACAAGGAGAAGAGGTCAGCACCTCCCTCTCCAGTTCCCATCCTCAGAGAGCAATGAGGTCATCTCTCAGCCTCCTTTTCTCCAAACCAGACAAGCCCAAAGTCGTTAGCTGCTCCATACAGCTCATTCCTTCCAGCTTTTTTGTCCTCCTCCAAACACATTCAAGGATCTTCACATCATTCTAAATTGTGAGGCCCAGAACTGCACCCAGGACTCAGGGTGAGGCCACACCACCAGTGAGTAGTGGGATAATCCTCTCTGCTGACCAGCTGTTTGTGCTGGGTTTGATGCACCCCGGGATGGAGTTCACCCTCCTGGCTGCCCGGGCACATGGCCGACCCACACTGAGCTGCTGCCAGCCAGCACCCCCAGATCCCTCTCTGATCTCCAGCCACTCCTCTCCCAGTCTGTACTGGTGCCTGGCCCTATTCTGTCCTAGTGCCGAATTCAGCATTTTGACATGTTAAATTTCCTCCCATTAGTCGTTGTCCAAAGCCCAATCTATCTAGATCCCTCTGCAATGTCTTCTGTTCCTCAAGAGAGTCAACAGCACCTCCCAGTTTGGTACCATCAGTAAACCTGTTAATGGTGCATTCCACTCCTGCATCCAGATCATTGATGAATATGTTGAACAGCCCTGACCCTAGAATTGAACCTAAGGCACACGACTGGTGAGCAGGTGCCAGCCAGATGCAGCCCCATCCTCTACAACCCTTTGACCTCAGCCCTTCAGCCACTTCTTCACCCAGTACACAATGAAACTGCTTATTCTGAATTGTGAATTCCACAGTTGGACAACTTGTCTGGAAGGAAGCTGTGAGGGATAGTATAAAAGGCCTTATTAAAATACAGAAAAACTACATCCGCTGCCTCCCCTTCATCCACTAGGTGGGTGACTCTATCATAGAGGGGTATCAAATTGTTTAAACAAGACTTTCCCCTTCTGAACTTGCACTCGCTGTGCCCGATGATTGTGGTATTCTTTAAATAGCTTTCAGTATCACACAGTATGATGATCTCAATAATTTTTCCAAGAACCGAGGATAGACTAAGTGTAGTTTCCTGCGTCTTTCCTCACAGCCTTTTTATAGATGGAAATAACACTGGCTAGCATTCAGTCAGCAGGGACCTCCCCAGACTCCCAAGACCCTTGGCAAATGACAGAGTGGGATCCTGCCATAACATCTGCCAGTTCCTTTAGAACTCTGGGATGAATCCCATCAGGCCCCACGTACCTGTGAACATTCAGCCAATACAGCTGCTATCTTACAATTTTCATGTCCACAAATGGAAAGTCAGTGTTCCCACACTCATGATCGTCTGACTCAAGGGCCTGAGCAGCCCAGTGTCCACCAGCATTATAAAGACTGAGGCAAAAACCCACAGAGAATACAGTAGAACAATATAGTATAAATAGTATGAATAATATAAATTGCAATAACTCTCTTGCAGTAGCAAAGAAGTATTTGCAAAGTCTAGGGTCCCTTTATAGTAGGAAAAAAACAGGACAAAAATAAAAATGAGCCAGTCTATGGCACAATACAAGAACGGTCTTTTGTCAAATAATTAACTAGTTTTCTTTGGATTTAGATTTTTTCTCTTCTCTTGCAGTCTCTGCTGCATTTTGAGAAAATGAATCAGCATCAGAAATGCAACACAGTTAAAAAGGGGATATTGTAATTCCACATCCTAATAAAACTTAAGCTAACAAGTAGTTTAAAAAATACCTGATGGCAACACTTGTTTTTAACATGACAAACTAAGTTATTATTTAATTTAATAAATTTAAGTGGCAACATGTACTCTTTATAAAACAGCTGCACAGTGTGCCTTAATCTTTAGTATTTTGTTTAAATTAAGGATAAGATGTTGTAAATAGCATTTAAATGATGTATGTGCTCTTAGAAATCCTTATGTTCCTGAACTGAACAAAGTTTATTGAGACATTCCTGTTTCAACTTTACAAGAATTTCTGTGGGATTTTTAACTGTCTTTTTATGAGGCTTATAGAATAATGGGTGTCCACTTACTGTGGAGCTCACAGGCTGGTTTCAGTGAGAGCTGAGATCAAATAAATAATTTGACTTCTGCAAGTTTTATAAAAATAGATGAGCAAAGAAGAGGAGAGAGATGCTGCAAGTGCACCAACAGAGGAAAGGGATGTTATATGAGTTAATGAATCTTAGCAAGCACCACAGAGTCTGCATGGAAGCAAGACCTCATGAAAACCCAACTATGGAAAAGCTTCAGACAAAGATTTCATCAGACTATAGTTTGTCAGTCATAACATACAAATATACAAGAAATCAGGAATTGTTAGTTCAACCATTCCCAGAATTGTTTGATATGATCTATAACTTTATATTCTTTTCTTGTAATATTTCCCTCAGAAATGTGAAAAGCATAATGTCATAAATCCTGAAAGTTTAAGATAATATCTGAATTTTTGAAATGTATCCACTGATTTTGTCCTCCAAATCTCTTGTACCTTGTGCAAATTCTCTTGAAATAAACTTATTGTCAAGAGAAGGTTCCCTTTTAATCATGGATTCCTAGAAAAAAATAAGATTACATTTACTCTTGAGCACATACTGCATCTTGCATTTTGGTACATTGATGATACTACAGAAGAGGAGTCTTCAGTATGTGACAATGCACCATGACAAGAGGCAATGTGTACACAGTGCGTTGGGGAAAATTCTGGCTGAATGTGAGGAAAAAAATTCTTCATTGTTGAGAACAGCCCCACTCTGGATTTCCTTCTCTCAGATGGGGCCAGAAATTGGGTCAGATTTCTTCAGCGTGTTTGTATACTGCAGTCATTGTAGGAGAGGTAGTTGATTCACACTAAATTCTCTACTCCTTTGCAAAAAAGAGCTTTCATGGCAATTTCTCACCCTATTGGTCTTTAGTTTCTAATCTCTTAAAATTTTTAAATTCTTCATCCCATCCCACCCCTTCCCTATGAATTCACAACTATTTTTTTAGCATATTTATTTCTTTGTCCACTTTGGCTATTAACTAGGAGTAGGAAAAAACTTTAGAGAGTAAAGTGCTCCATAATTATTCTTTATTTTGAACATCTGATGATGCCCACTGTGATAGGCCGGTAATGGGGAAGGAAATTACTTACTCATCAGATATCCTGTTGTTATTGCTATGTTGCTGTTGAAAAACATTCTTTTTCCCTAGTTCCTCAAAATTCCATTTCAGTCAGAAGCTGTCTCTGTTCAGGTCCTGTATCCTAGAATTGAGCACAGCTGAAATTATATTCTCTGCATAGACGCTTCTAAATCAATTCTTTTTATTTATTTATTTTCAGGCCCTGATAATGCTGTTGAAGGCTTAAGTTTCCAGTTCTATCATCACATAATATGGCATGGGAATAACCTGATGTAGCCTTATTACTTATATTTGGACCCAGATAGATATTAACCAGGCAAAATGAGCCTTTTGTCAAAATCTGCTGTACCACCAATGCTCTAGGTCCTCCGTCACAACTACTAGGCACAACATAATCTTTCTGTCTTGATATGAGATATGCCTTGTATGTGCTGCATGAGTATTGCAAGTATATTCCTGCATTATATACCTGTGTTTAACAAATTCTAAATGTTGACAAATTCATTCAACAATGTGGATCTGTTTTTTTTCTCTTTCAGGATATTTTCCTGTAAGGTAATAATCAAGTGCCAGTATGCTTAGAACTTTAAGGCACATTGCTGATACCCAGACTGTTGGTTAGCTTAGAAGCAGAGATTCCCCTCTTTTTTTCCTTCTCCAGTTCCAGCTTGCTGCTAACAATCTACATTTCACCAAGACTTCCTTGATAAATAGGGTTGTGGTTTTTATCCATTGTGGAGTCTCTTATACCAGTTGAAGTGTTTTCTTTACAGAATTTGATTATAAAAATTACAGAATGTGTCGGTTTGGACATAAATTTAGGAGGAAACAATTTGAGAGGGGCGTTTTTCTCTTTTTTTTTTGCTTGCTAGGCAAGCAGGTTTTGGTAGCATCTCCCCCACGGGTTTGGGAAAATAATTTTTTGAGTGAAAGTGAAAAAAACTATTTATTTAACAAAACAGAGTCCCCCGCTGTCACGGGAAAAAAAGGATATTGAAACCCTCTCTCTTGTCTCTTAAAAGAGGACTATGGATTTTAGAGTTTTTTTTGTAGGTAAAACTTGCAGTTTTACGCTAGGCCAGGTTGGCCGGGTAGGGTTTGACGATATTTTTTGGAGGGTTTTGTTGAGTAGGTTTGGAGACAACAGCTGGTTTTGGATGAAAAGTAAGTTAAAAATAATTTAAAAAGGAAAAGAAGTCGTTGAGGCAGATCACAGTCTCTTCTCCGCTGAAAGCCGAAGAGACTAGAGAGCAAAAGTTTTTCAACTAACTAAATNCCAAATGTTGTCAGAATCGGGAGAGAAAAGAATGCAAAACATTTTAGTTGCAAGGTCAAGCTGGCCGCTTTGAAGAGTTTTCTTGGTTTTTCTTTCTTCTTTTTGCAATTTAAAGGTACACTAGAAATCAAGCAGGCGATGGGGAATACAGTATGGTCATAGAATCACCCCAAGACACAGAATAATTGGTTTGGGAAATGTAAACCAGTTTCAAGAAAACCAAAGTTTTACTTGTCATGTTTCAGTCAATTGCTTGATTGACTGCCTGTTGAAATTCTGTTGTCAGAATTAGTAGAAGTAGAAGGCATTAGAATATGTGTGCGTTGTTCAAGCAGTGGAGAACAGCCCTGGAGTTGCTCAGACACACACAGAGGTCATATTTCTACACTCAAAAATGCATTTGGAGACAAATTCAGATCTTACTATCAAGAAAACCCAACACTTCATATTGCCAAATGGCCTGCAGAAACTGGTAAAGAAATTACTTCAAGTTCTTCTTGATTCGAAGTCTTATTCTGCAAGCTATTTATGAGTCTTGCTGAAAGCAAGCCAATTCCCATATTCAGAATGCAGTTTTGTTGAGAAAGCGATCAGTGATCTCTAATTTAACTAGTAAGTACCTTTACCAAAGCAAAATAATGATTTTTTTTGTAACTACCTTGTATTAAGGATTTTTATTTTTTATTTTTAGCATATTCTTAGTCAGTCTATCTGCTGTGTTTTATGCGTGTCTTTGTTCCCTGATTATAAACTTCTAGTACTGTTAATCTCTTTTGGAATCAAATAATTCTAGGAAATTAGCAGATTAACAGCCCTTGTTTTCTTGACAGATAGCTTTGATTTGTCTTGTCTACTGCAACTAACTGTGTGTCTTGCTTAATCTAATAAATACTAAGGTGTTTGTCTTAGACATCTAAATCACAAACTTGACAGCAAATCTCTTCTTCCTTCTATTGGTTTTTATCTGCTGGATTTTTCTCCCCTGAGTAACATTAATATGGTATATGCACTACAATGCCAAATGCAATATTAATTCTTTACCTAAGTTAGGGAATGTAAATACATAGTGGCATTGTCTTCTGCTTATGCATAAATATACATAATACACTATGACTAGAATTTTTGAACATGAGTGTTATTTCCATTTAAGGACCTAATAGATTTTTTAATATTAATTTTATAGTGAAAAATAGTAATTTTGAAAAATAGTAGCATTTTAGTGTAATTTTAAAGGGCATTATATGTTTTATTTGAAAGAAAGAGAACATCTGCTCTTTGTTCTTTTCTTCCTGGCTTCTTATATTGGAAGGTTATTGCATTCTTCAGACAAACATTTTCATGCTGACAAACTGTGCTTCATAAACCCTTCAAATGGAGTCATGTCTGGAGTCATCTAGTGAAATGGTCAGTAAGGAGTCAAAGATGCATTTCAATGACAAGACTGTCGTTAACTAATTTCTTCTCTGGCCCTCACCTTAGCGTTCTTTTTTCCAAAGATTTATCTTGGTAAAGGTGTGTTCTGCTTGTTTTCATATATACGTATGCAGCACAGCCATACTGTCTTACAGACTCATTCCTCTGTTTCTCATGTTTACAATCCGGACTGTTTGGGACTGCAGGACTTTCACTATCAACCCTTTCTCGTAGTGAATTTCCTTTTGCTTTTGCTCATGTCAGTCACTTAGAAGAGAGTAAACAATAGTCATATCTCACATATATGCCTACAGATAACTCATGAGGGTGTGAATTTTAGTGACTGTAGCTTCTGAAGTCAAGTGACTAATATTATCAGTGCTCAAAGATCATGGATTTCCCCTGAGCAGTGTCTGTAATTCGACTTTAATGGGTTTGGAAAATGCTGTTCTTACATGTTAACTGTTCTTCATAGTAATGGCTTGTAATAGTGGACATTTTTGTATTTTATCTTGCTTTATACTTTCACTTTTAGGAGTGGAATACCTACACAGAAGCTGAAAACAACTTCTTCCTATTCTTTTGTTATTTTAGTTTTTGGTAACAACAAATGCTGAAGTCCAGAACTCAGTAATTAATGTCAAGGAATATGGTGACAATGCCATACAACTTTATCAAAAGGTTTTTGTGAAACTTGATTAGGATTTTTTCACTGGCATGAATTGAAATGATGTTATCTTGCTGAACTGAATGCATAATGAAGCCTACAGAGGTGCATATGTACATTTATTGCTTAATTAGTGCATATGTTATTTCATTTTCAAATCTTCATGAACTTTCAATGGAATGAGATACCATATACAGCCTCCTAGTCTCATGTGATCTCCTTCATAGTCTTGTGACTAGATAACTGTCATGGTTTAATCCCAGCTGGAAACTAAGCACCTCACAGCCGCTTGGCCACTCCATGCCCAGAAGGGAGGTGAATCAGGTTGAGATAAGAACAGTTTGGTTACTGAAACAAAGTAAAATATAATAATAATGAAAAGGAGAAAGAGAGGAATAACACCAGAGAGGAACGAGTGATGCTCAATACCATTGCTCACCACCCAGCGAGTGATGCCTAGCCCCTTCCCCAGCAATGACTGGCCCCTCCCAGCCAATTTCCCCAGTTTATACACTGGGCATGATGTTCTATGGTATGGAAAATTCCTTTGGCCAGTTCAGGTCACCTGTCCTGGCCGTGCTCTCTCCTGTCTTCTTGTGCACCTGCTCACTGTCAGAGCACAGGAAACTGAAAATTCCTTGACTTAGGGCAAGCACTGCACAGGAACAACTAAAACATCAGTGTGATATCAACATGATTTTCACACTGAATCCAAAACACAGCACTGTACCAGCTACTAGGAAAAAAATTATCTCTGCCAAAACCAGGCCAATAATATAAGGACTTTTAGATGTTACAGAGAATATTATCTACAACTGCAGCATTAATATGGAATCATGAAGCATTCTTGATAGTTTTTAAGTTCATTTAGATTAAGTGGGTTTAAACTTCTGAAAATTCAGGAAAATCCAGCATGATGGCAGATATCCAGCCACATCCAGCTGTGATTTACCTTTGGTGACCAGAGGGATATGGGACCTTTGATTTGGCTGGCTTGTTTGTGAGACTGGTGCTGCCAAACTGTGTTCCCATATGAATGGTATCACGTATTAGAGAAAATCTTAGGAAAAATTGTTGTATCGATGGAATTTCTGGTTTCTACTCCCTTCCTCCTCAGCCCTTTTAATGTTTTAATGCTTCTTAGTCCCAGGAAGACATGTATAAAGTGGAACAAGATTTTATGAATAAATAGAAAAACTTGGTTGAGATGAAGTTCCATGGCAAAGAATAAAGCTTTCTTCTTTGTGTCAAAAGAGTGATTCAAGACTGACATATCATATAACTGCAATTTATTAAAGATCTTGTGCATTGCCTGCGGATGGTGCCATTTGGCATACTTTCACAAAGGGGTACAGAAGACTTTTGTCCGTGCTTGAATATAGTATTGATTTAAGAGGTCAATCTTTATTGTATAATTCAGTGCCAAGTTAAAGGCAAAGTTAAAAGCCCTGTGAAGGGACTGTGTATGTGCTGACAGGTAGAAGAAAAACTTAAGAGCAGGTAGCTGGAGCGAATTGCAACATGCTGCCTACTCTGGAGTAGGGAGACACCTTGGCTTTTCATTCTATATGGTGATTTTTCATCAATACTAACTCCATTTTTTATTTCACTGTATATAATTCTGTTTTTCTAGGGTAATAATTCTAATGCATTCACACTTCTTGCCTATCCTGTCTTAATTATTTTTAACACATTGTCCAGTTTCAACCAAACTAGAGACAAATATAAGCTAAACCTTCCTAAGTTTCTATAATTCAGCAACATGTATTGTTTTCCAGCTGAGGCAGAAATTCAGTCTGAGAAATAGAAGCAAATTATCTGTTAAGCCTGTATTTACTAATTTCTTGCATATGTATAATTTTTAAACATAGCTAAGGCTTCAATCAATTGTGGCATATAGTGTCTCTTACTCAGCCAAACAAGGAAAAAGAAAAGGATGAGAAGCATGAAGAGAACCAGAAATACTGTAAAGTGAGAAGTCACTGAGGAATCAGGTTATGGTGGCAGGTAGATGAAGCAAGTCTGTGGAAGGCTAGATTCATTATTTCTCCACTCATTAAACAACTTGTTTCTGCTCCTCTAAGTAATTTTTTTTCTACAAGAGAAAATTGGATTGATGCTGACAGCATCTGTTGTTGGCAAGTCTAATTCCTTAGGACTTTATTAACCGCTTTCTACCCTGCTATAACCCTAAGTGACTTTTTGAAGAGAATTTATTAGAATATTCCATGACTCCGAAAGAATGTCAGAGAACAAAAATGGATAGAGTTACGGGAGACTGAAGGATGGCAGGTGATTGAATTTCTTTCCTATTCTGTAATAGTTTATGGCCAAGATTTTTCAGTTTTTAGTGTTTACATGAATGCTTGAAAGTTTGATGTCTCTATTGGAAGTCCTAACAGTCTTCCAGAGAAAGCTTACTGAAGGTAAGCTCTTTGCTATTCTATGTATCTTACAAGAAATATATGTACCAAAGTCTTCTGTTTTCTAAAGGATAAAGTGATTGGTTCACCCGAAACATGCTGCATTTGAAGTCCTACATTTGCTCCTGTGTCTTAACTACATCAGATTTACTCTACTGTCTGCCTCCAAGACCCTGTCATATCTATGAAACAAGGTCCATCTTGGGTACTAGCTCGTGGTGTCTTCTACCCTTCCTGCAGGTCTATTTTTGAAGGTTTTTCTCTTTTTTGTATTCTTGACTTTGCACCTGTGTCCAAGTTAACAGATACATTTCTTCATACAGAATATTTTGTGCATTATCTTTCTTTTTCAATTAAATAGAGATAAAAATCAAAGAAATACCATCAACACTGAGTATAAAAACTATATTGGCTGTTAAGGAATTATTTTAAAAATTCTATGGGTATTCTTAGGCAAGTTACTCTAAACAAGGTGCGAAAAAATATGAAAATAACAGCAGGATGGAATGGGATAAAATACTGGAAAAGAATGACACAAATAGGAAGTAGAATGTGTTCAAAGATAAATGAATGTATATCCTAATGTTATGCATGTTGCTTAGCAACAGGCAGTAAAAGTGTGGATGAACAAGTGAGTACAAAAAGTAATTAAAGGAAAAAGGCATGTGCATGGCATGGTATGGATAATAACCAGAAATGCAAAAAAGATGAGAAAAGATGGAGAAAAAAACAGATTTAAAGAATGTTGAGAGAAATATTGAAACTTCTTTTTATTTTTTGTAGACTGATTTTTTCCCTGTAACATTAGCTAGAAAAAAAATAGACAGCAATTTCCTCTGTAATGATGCCTCACTGTAATATAGCTTACTCTAAGGAAAACTAAATTTTGAAATGTGAATTGACTATAAAAGAAATGTAAAACACTCCCAGAAAATAATAAATGGAAAATACTATAAAAGTTTATTTGGCAACATAGAATTATCACAGACTTTTAATTACCTCAGTTACTTAGAAAATAAGCATTTGAAATAATACCATTCTTTTTTAGCAAGAATCCAATTTGCCTGTCTCTGAATCACTTCTCCAAAGAGAATGTCCATGCTTTTTCTTCCAAAGCTTGATTTTCTAATGCTTAGGCAAAATACCTATTAGTACAGTTGTTCACTTAACTGTCTTCAAATATGGTTATTTTTATAAAAAATCTATTGAATATTAGCCTTTTTTTCTTCTCTGTAAACATTAGTGGAAGATAGAGTATTTTTTAATCAAAGGTAGAATAAGATGTAGTTCTGGAGAGCATGATCAGTGGGAACTTCATTAAAAATACCTGATTAGTGTATAGTACTTCTCATCAGCACATCACGAATCTCTTTGTATAAGAGAGAGTGCCATTCTTTCATTTCATAGAAGTAAAATGTGATGATCTCATGGTAAAATATCTATCATCTTCTAAGTGTTCATTAGATGAAAAAAGTATTTTCTTTTGCTTTTTCTCTTCACTCTTGTTTGCAGTGTTTGGAAGGTGTAGGAATGTTATGCTATGAATATTGAAACAAAGTTTCTCCATATTTAAGGATCATAAAAGGTCTTTGAGTTGGGAGCTAGCTTTTACCTTTCCTGAATATAGTAAGAGAATGGCCGAATGTCAGCACTGACACAGATGAGACAGGGTTGTAAATAATATTTTCTATAGAAAACTTGCTGCAGTTGTGAAAACTGAAGGTTTTCAGATGTAACAGCTTTTATTGAGATCAGAAAGCCAAGCCTTTCTTTATCAGTCTTGTGTATAAATTCAATCTTTATCTGAATTTGTGCCAGAATTCATCAGTTGTAAATGAGTACCTAGTTGCTTAGGCCACGGTACCCAACCTTTGCCACTCACACTCATGTTGTTGCCTAGAGAAAATAGCAAGCAGAAAACTGTTCTACCATAATGACTGTCTAGTTTGGATTTGGCTTCTCTGATTCTTTGGCTTTGGATTCTTTAAATCTTGCACAAATATATATTCCAGTTGTAGGCCTGTATGTAGATAAATCAGTGATGCACTCTTGACTGAGATCCATTGATTTTAACAGCTGCGCTGGTACATCATGCTGAATGAAGAATCAGTTGGTTAACAAATACTGCTCTGAACTGGGCATCAAGAAACACATGCAAGACTCCATTTTGACAGGTACACAATAAAATATCCAGACCTTTGGCTTAGATTTAAGGTAAAAATTCTGTAAAGTATTAGTTCTTACATCGTTGAGAAAAGGAATTAAGACTTAAAGCACTTCCAGATCCTCACATTCTCTTTCATTTGACTTCCTTGGTAATATATTTTTTTTAAACAGTAAAAATCTGTCCAAAAGTAACAAACTTCCTGTTGTAGAAACAGAAGTTCTTACCTGAGAAGAAAGAGATTCCTTAAAATTGTGTTTGTTAAAGCAGACATAGCCATGTGCTTTGCTTGGAGGGAATAATCAATCTTGTGGTAGTTGCAGATAATAAAAGTCCTGACCAAAGACAGAATAAGTAGAACTGTAATGCTTCAGGGTCCATTCCTGGACCCATGTGATGACTAATTTTTCTGCTGTTGAATAGAAAAGTAGCCAGTGAAGTGTTGGGTTTTGTATGGGAGCCCAACTTTATATTACTTGCAGAGGGTGGTTTCACTATAATATTATCTTAAAGAACTCTCCCATATATAGAATACCAGGTTGGAAGGGATCTCAAGGATCATCTGGTCCAAACTTTATTCGCAAAAGCACAGTCTAGGTAACATGTTCCAACACCCTGTCTATCTGGATCTTTTAAGTGTCCATCACTGGGGAATCCACTGCTTCCTTGGGAAGATTATTCCAAGGGCTGGTTTTTCTCATTGTGCAAAAATTTCTTTTTGTGACCAGTTGGAATCTCCTTAGGAGTAACTTGTACCCATTGCCCCTCATCTTTTCTATGTAACTCCTTCTAAAAAGAGAGTCTCCATCTTGTTTGCAGATATACTCTATACTTGAACATGGTAATAAGGTCTCCTCTAAGCCTTCTTTTCTCAAGGCTGAACAAACCCAGTTATCTCAGCCTTTCCTCATGTGGCCAGTAGTTCCAGTAGCAGAAGGCAAGTAATTGGTTCTTTTTGCTTTTAGAAACACTTGTCATTGGTCAGATAAACATATTCATCTCTGTGATAACCCTGAGACAGCCTATATGGGTGTGTGTAATGGTGTACCCAGCTACTGAGCACATCCATAGGCATGGCTCACCATTCTCAGACAATGTCTTCAGGATACTCCTCAGGCCCTTGTTGCAGGCTCACAGGGTGACATGCAGACAGTCCAGTGACATGCAAATGTATCATTCTAGGTCTGGGTCAAAACCAGCCATCTGCTTTGAATTCAAGGTCACATACCAACAATGAAGCGTAAGTGCTCTTGAGAGTTCCCATTTCATGTGGCTTGGACAAAAGGAATGACATTTAATTATAGTTTTAATGATGCTGTTTGGTTAACAAGTTTCTGAAGTGTCTGATATTTTTCTTTGGCTCAAAACTGAGCTTTCTGGACCATTACAAAGTACCATTAATGGTGTTATAAGTTACAGGAAAGACCATGCTCTTTACAGCTACCATTTAGAGGCAATATGAACTATCAGACAATATATCCAGGTTCTTTACATTGTTATATTCTCAAATGGAATTATATCAGAGCTGAGGGAAATGAGAAGGGAAATAAATATGGGGTTTAAGTCTCATTTGACATATCAAAAACTGAATCACAGAAATGAGACATACAGAAGATAACACGTGAGATCTGTAGGTGAAACATAAACTAAACACAGAGTTTATAAGTGTAGACAGATAGAGTGATCCCAAAGTCATTCTCTTTTCCTTGGACAGGTCTTTTTCCCCCCTGTTTAACCAACCATACAACATCCATTTTCAAAGACATTCAATATCATTGTTCTATTACTCAGTGTGCATGGGTCTATGTCCTTTTGTGAAAGGAAACAAATTCAGAGCTACTGCACGGCTTCTGCCATCTTTTTTAAATAATTACATGGGGGTTTGTATTTTGCCTCAGGTTCTGTGTGTGCCTCACCTTCATTAACTCTGCTCTGAAAGCAAAGTAAAGTGCAAACTGAAATTACTGCACCATAGCTGCTAAAATTAGGCAAAGTTTGCAATTTTGTCCTTGGAGACTTGGTACTAACCTGCAGGTGGTCTTGCTACGCGGTTACCTAAAGGTGGGCACTGAAAAAACCTAGAAACAATGGAGACCAGCAGAAAAGGAAATAATTACCTGTTTTTTTATGCTAACATTGAAGAAGTAGAGCTAAAGCCAGCTGCCTTCTCCTTCCATCTTCTTTTCTCTACAGCAATTAGTGATAAAACACAGTTCTCTCCAGAGAGTCCTGAGTCTTAAAACATGCTTTGGCAGGGTTATAGGTGATATGGTAATTATTTAAAGATGAATCAATTATGGACACTGAAGCTGTAGGCAACATGTTACTTTGACTCATATTTCAGAATTTTCCCAATTTTCATTAAAAAAATTGGTCATATAATGCTCATGATATTAATAGATTCCAGAGGTTTTTTAACAAGAAGTAAAACTGTGATAACTTGATCTTTGAGCTCTGGAGGTCAAAAATGTAACCTTTTTGTATAGCTCATTAAAATGAACAGGATAGGTATGTGCAACCATGTAAGAAGTTCAGAAGACTCTGTCAGTAAAAAGACTTTGTGTAACTAGAAGCCCCTACCTGCCCTACATGTGTATTTTTTCATGATTACCTGAAGATACTAATTATCTTACCCCCATCTTCTCTTGCATAAAGATCCCTAATCAGTAGCAGGACTTCTATGGAGCCTGAAGCAGTTTCTTTTACATGTACTGGGTATGGCTGAGGATCTTAAGTTTAATATGTGACAGTTCTTGTCCACATAAACCCATTAATATCTTGTATTTATGCTTTTTTCTTTTTTTATGTAAAATAAGTACTGAGAGTGTTAAGGTTCCTCAGAAGCATTACAATTGAATTCTTTAAGTGGTTAAAACTATAGAACTTTTATGGACTCTGCAGATCCTGATAACAACTTTAAATTCTGTGCTCCAGTTTTGAAAATTACAAACATAATGTTATTAAAGATCAGAAGAAGATGTTTCAAAACCATGTTCGTAGTGTACTTTCCTTAGACACTAGTAATATATAAAAGCTTACTGGATAAAAGTTTAAATTGAGTAATATTTTATCATAGGAATCACAAAATTATTAGGGTTGGAAGGGACCTCTGGAGACCTAATCCAACCAAGGCACTGTCAGCTAGAGCAGGAACTCACCCACATGGGCTCTGAATGTCTCCAGAGAGGGAGACTCCATGGCCTCCTGGGCAGCTGTTCCAGTGCTCGGCCACCCTCAATGGAAGCAAGTTTTTCCTTGTCTTGAGGTGGAACTTCTTGTATTTTAGTTTATGGCCATTGCTCCTTCTCCTGTCACTGGGCACCACTGAAAAGAGTCTGGCAGCAACCTCTAGGCACCCGCCTTTGAGATATTTACATGCATTAATGAGATCCCCTCCCTGTCTTCTCTTCTCCAGACTAAGCAGGCCCAGCTCCCACAGTCTCTCCTCATTAGAGAGATGCTCCAGGCCCCTCATCATCTTTGTGGCCCCTGCTGGATCCTCTCCAGTAGCTCCTTGTCTTTCCTGTGCTGAGGAGCCCAGACCTGGACACAGCACTGCAGATGTGGCCTCACTAGGGCTGAGTAGAAGGGGAGGATCAGCTCCCTTCACCTGCTGGCCACACTCTTCCCAATGCACCCTGGATACCATTGGCCCTCCTGGCCGCAAGGGCACTGCTGGCTCGTGGTCAGCTTGTGTCATACAAATCAAGGAATATTTCACAGCTCTTGTTTCTTTGAAATCAAATATTCAAAAGTAATTCAAAATAATCTCAAATTATCCAAGTCAGGGCATCTCTGTCTCATAGATACTCAAGATTTCAAATGAGCATACAGAGATACCATAAATATATGGCCATACATAGAGACCATATCTAAAATTAGATGAAATTATATTTTATTTAACTGAATTATTTACTATAGGTATAGTTCCACTGTGTTCTGTTCTACACTGCCCATTTCTTGTGCTTCAAGTCTAGGCTGGTGGAGCGCATTGTAACAGTAAGGAAATCGTTCCATTCTGTGCTGATTTTGTTACTTGATTCCTGTGTTTTCCTAGCTTTTACCCACTAGTTTCTAGTTGCACATGGAGCTATTTTAAGTGGTAGGTTTTTGGCAGAGGAATTAACTTGTAAGAAACTAGATTAACACTGTAACTGGGTAATAATTGGTTTAATGGTTTTAAGAATTTTAAAGAACATAGATAAGGTCTGGTAAATTGAAGGTGGAGTCCTCTGTCCAATTATAAATCTCTTTGAACAGAGCCCAGTTCCTCCAAATAGAGAGTTGTTCAAAGTACTTGCTAGTATGAAGAGTAAGAAAAAAAGGCAGAAATTCCATACTTTGTTGCATTTTTTAAGTTTCTTTGATCAAAATTGTGTTATTATACACAACAATTTCAGAAATTTTTGCTTTCAGAGCAGATTCTATTGTAATATGAACACATAAAAGTTGTCACATGTGAAGAAACATGCATGACTAATTCCATCACAATTATGAATTCCTATTGTGTTTGCAGGACAGGATTCCACCCAAAGACATGGAATGGAATCACTTGTGTTCTCAGTAAACTCTCTTTAGATAAGTTTTGGAAGCTCTTTCCAATTTATTTTTGTTTTAATTTCTATGACAGTTTCTAGTGCTTTGAGGTCAGCTGACAAGAGAGTCTTTCATGCTGGAAATCATGATTAGTGGATGCAAAATGAGCATGTTCTCAACAGGATCTCTTAGGTTCTTAGGTGATTTTTTTTACTTTCTTTTGCGAGAAATGAAAATCATCGTCCATAAGGTACTTCCTTTTGGTGTAAATTCCACTTAGATATTTCACTATGTAAGTCTAGATTCATAAAAGAATCCTACATATTTCTACTATGTAGTTGCAATTATTTGGTCTAGTTTATGCAACCTTTTTCTCTCTTCCTGTTCTTTTATTTAATTTTATTTACTTACTCCCATAGATCTTGAGATCTGACAGGTTTTTACCTTAAAAATTAATCCCAACTGTTCTTGTATCTTCTTAGTGAGTGGTCCGTCAAAAGCTCTGAATAGCTAAGAATATATGCCTACAAAAGAAGATTTGCCTGTCCTCCTCTTCAAAGGCAAAAGGCTCCTCACCACACTCACCATACCACATTTGTAAAAATATATCCACAAGCAGGCCCATTCAGCTATTGCTGCATTCAGTTTCTTCCCTGATTGGACACTTCTCTAAGCACCTGAATTTGTAAAAGACAAGCAATGGATTTATACTAGAATGCCTAGAACAGTCTATTTAAATGCTTTTCCCAAAAACTTGTCTTATCAATGGTTAAAAGGAGGAAGCATGCAGTTACCCAGCATTCCTAAAATCCTTATTGAAAGTATTGCTTTGCTAAAATTGTTGTTTACTATAAAGTCAGTGAACTCATGTTTCTGGTGAAGCACAACTACTTAAATATAGAAAGACTAGTACATGGTTTATATAGATACTCTACAGTTTGATTCTCTTCCTGAAGAAGCTGTCAATATTAATATCCTCAGAATTTACATAAACAGATACAGGAGTTCTGACTCTTATCCCTGCATGTGTAATCTTGATTGTATTTTCTGTTATTTCAAAATATGTATGAGAAAGTAATGTTGAAGTGTTCATTTTATTTGTACAGATGTAACTCTGAAAAGTAAAGCTAGAATTCAGTTTTTGATACATTAGTAACTTGAAATTATGTATGTTAACAAATGTTATGAAGATTAGAACATGTCATTCATTGCCAGTAGCTCATTGCTTTTCTTCCTCTTGAAACTGTTTTTTTACATATTCTGTTACACACATGAAATATATTTTTCAGAGTGTGTGATTCTTGCAACATGTTGCTTTCCATGCCTTCCTCATATTTACATCAAAAGTTTTCCCTGACTTGGGTGTATCAGCCATTTATGACTAGGTTGCGGGGTTTTTTTTAACTTAGTTGAAAACACAAGCAACCTGTTTCCCCTGGAAAACATATTTAGTGAAATTACAGTCTTGTTTGCCATATGGTGCATCATACAGATGGATGATTATTATGCAAATCTTTTGATTAGTGAGTTTCTGCCATTCTAGGAATCATTTGCTTTATGTGTGTTGGCTTTGTACACAATTAGTTCCATTCTTAGGATGATCTGGGACTATGCCAAATCTTTGATACAGTTTTTTACAACTTCATACTTTTTTCTTGTATTTATGGTTTGTTCTATTTTCTTTGTTCATCAGGCAAAAGAAGTAACTTTTACTTCAACTTACCATGTGAGAGATATAATGCGAGAAACATCATGCCATGCTGAATGAAATCAGTAGCAAAATTTGCGTCTTTCCATCATGGACTCTGCCTCCATGGTTATAGGCATGTGAGACTGATGAGGGGAGTAGTCAAATAAAAGATTTCATTTTGTTTGCAACCAGAATCTAATATGATGATTCTTACTAGCTTTTCTCCAATAAGCAAATTTTGTACTTGAGCTCTGGACAGTTTGATATATAGTGCTAAGAGTCTGGGGTTTTTTCATTTCTACGTGGTTCACAAAGATTCTGGGTAGGAATTGTATCTTCAGTTCTTCATCTACGAACATGGAATTGTATGTGAAAAGAAAATGTTGCTTTTTGTAGCTAGGCCTGCAGCTAACCCTACTTAAATTTAGATTCCGTAGTTACAAGGGGCTAAGGTCTGTGAGGGACGGAATGCATTCAGTATATGTTTGAGTAAGTCCCTTACTAACTTAATCTACTCTGTATTGAAATTTGTTACAGCTCATAGAAAAAATCAGAGTTTTTTCCATCGTCTTAAGCAGGTATAATCTTAATAATTAAAATTAAAATTTAAAAGCATTCCTAAATGATATAGTTGATGTGCATGGACGGGAGCATCCGATTTCTTATTTCTTGTGAGAGGTAAAAAGTAGCCCTTAGTACAGCTGAGACCCAAGGAGGTATGAGTGATGTCATTTGGGCTCTCCCATAGAATAGTAAACTGCTCATCACAGGATGTGTTCCAGGAGTGGATTTTTGTAAATTAGTGTAATTCTTTATCTTTGTCACAAAACTTTCTAATGAGTGAGTCTCCTAAACTGAAATTTAGGTTTTTAAATGTTTTATTACTTGCAATATATTGAAGTTGTGGAAATATCTCAGACATAAACAGTATAAAATTATACTGTTGTAACTTAACACTATAAAATGTAAAGTGATATTCCCTAACTGTATCATTCAAAGTTATAGTGAAGGAGATGGTTTCCAAGAGTAAAACAGTATTTTATGATCAAAGCCATTGCCTTTCATCCATTTATCTAAATCAGCTCATTAAAACATTTAATGAATATACAGATACCTATCCCATGGAAAGCAGCTCTTATTTCTTCAAAGCCTGCTGAAAATAAAGCAGTTTTATCTAAGGTAAAAACCAAATTGACTAGCTGTAAAGCCAAACCGCATAATTTACTTCATCAGAGGCATTACTGGTTGGAAATTTTGGGGCCTAGATGGTTATAGCAAGCCATTGTAGTTTTAATCTCATTAATCTATTAATCATCTGTCTTTAACCAATGGAATTTTAGATTTTTTTAAGCCACTGCAAGGTAAAAGAATAATTCCACTGTTGTCAGACAGGAAATAATTTGAAACACTATGTTTCTGCATTTAAAAAAAATGGGTGTAGGACATTATACTTATGTGAAATAATACTCTTAAATCAGTTCTGAAAATGTGTTTAAATACCTGGTAATATAAATAATGGAAGTGTTCCAGAAGTGAGTCCTATTTTGAGAGACAATAAAACCTTCTTTGGACCTTCTTTTTCAGTCTTATTTTATGTCAAGAATTTTGTCACTTAATGCTGAATATTTATCACTTTTCTCTCTCTCTTGAATTTTTCACTGCCTCAAAATGAGGTATTTGTTTTAATAGGGACTTTCTAAATATCTTATCCAAACAGTAAGCATATAGAGCAACAACTGATAAATAAATAAACCAAATCTCTTGCTAAAAGGTTCAATATCAAATCACTTAGAATTCAGAGAATTTCTTCAGCAGGGAAGTACACAGGCTGGATGACTTTCTCAGCTGATGAGTGTCTCAGTTTCTTCTCTGAACCTTTTAGATCATGATTCCTTATCCCTCCTGGTTGCAAATCTCAGTTCTGCCGTCAGTTTCTCTCGAATCCTCTTGACAGTTCTATCAGTGAGCGTTGTGACCCTCAGTTCTGGTGCGACACGTGTCCTACGCTCACATATTGTAGCCCTACTCTGCAGTTCCTGACACGGCTTACCTGTAATGCTGTGTAGTGACAGTTCATGTGTCGTCAGGATTGCAAGGAGTTCCAGGAGTAACTGACAATTTTCCTGGCATTAAGATCCTCATAATAACATCCTTCATCAGAATCTTCTGGGAAGGAAGAGAGAATGGAAGGAAGAGAGGAAAGAAGGAAGGAAGAGAGGAAGGGAGGAAGGGAGGAAGGGAGGGAGGAAGAGAGGAAGGAAGGCAGGAAGGCAGGAAGGCAGGAAGGCAGGAAGGAAGGAAGGAAGGAAGGAAGGAAGGAAGGAAAAGAATATATTTTCTTTAACAGCCTTGAGGATTTGAGCAATAGAAAGATGAATACTAATTTAGAGAAACGAAAAAAATTCAAGAATGATAATGGGAATTCAGTTACAAATGCCACTTTATGAATGGATTTATGAATGGAAGAGATCCAGGTAGCATGTTTCTTCAAACTATGGTGAAATTTTAAACTGATTTCTTTTTTTATTTGTTTGCATATTTGCTTTCTGGCCCATTCATACATGAGAAAGATTATTTTTCTTTCTCTAAAATAATTCATACAAAAATTATTATTTAGACAATGTTATCTGCACAGAAGTACTTAATAAGTACTGGAAGTATTGGAAAATATGGTGAACAATCTACTAATCAGTAAGGTCACAGTAAAGGACTAACAGGGTTTTTTTTATATCTTAATGTGAATATGAATTTAGTTTCATTGTTCTCTTTCATAGTTATCAGGTTAAATGTGTATTGTGATGCTGCTATCACTAAAGTTTCAATAGGCAGAACTTTTCCTTCAATACAAACAAATTTATTGCTTCATTGGTTTGCATAATAAAAATGTGAGGATCTACAAATTAAAAACATGACTCTATAACAAAAGTGGTTGGATGGAATGAAGGTAAATACCATTTACTACAAATGTATAATGTTTGTCTTGCATAATTACCCACCTGAATTCATAGACAGCTATACACTTTTCAGCACTTCAATGTTTTGTTCTATTGGACTGATTATCTTTGGAAGTGTAATTTCTAAAACACTAAATGCACTATGTCCTGCACAGATGGATAAAGCTGGTCAGATGCAATGAACAAAATTACTTTCATAGAATGAAGGTAAGCAAACATTTTTCCTTCAAACATTCCACCACTATTGTCACATACTGACAAAGTAAAAATTCAAATGTAATTTCTTCATAGAAATTGAGAAATAGTGTCTTTATTAGCTCTAGTAAGAGTTGAATAAGTCAAAATATAGTTGATCTTTTAGCATTTAGACCTTATTTCTCATTTTTTTCACTATAGCTAAGCGTTTTATGTACCATAGCTGTGTAAATGTGACACTTAAAAGAAGTTTCAGTGGGAGCCTCCAAATGTGCTAAAATCTAGCATGTGCTACTTTTGTTTTTAAAATTTGTTAATTTTTTTAAAACTCCCTTTATCTTACTTCTACTTAAATTGTTATCTTGAATTTAATGTTTTGTATACATGTGTGTGTATGTGTGTGTATAAAACTGAATTTATTTAAATAAAAGAAACAAGATTTGGAGAACTTGTATGCCTGAGATCTGGCCTGATTTATCTAGCTGTCTGATGAAAGATATTATCTTTTCCCATAAAGTTTTCAGGTTTTGGACTTTCTCAGTTGAGACGATATTACACTGATTTTATCATAAGTGATATCCTGAAACGAAGAAGTTCTTTGTCTTACAGCAACTGGATGTTGGAGTTCCAAATTAAAGAACTATCTACTTATTTGGAAATGCATGCGAAACTATTCTTCTACAAACATGAAATTCCCTTCACAACATGTCTAACTTTCCAGGGAGAATTAAGCAGCCTAACCATTCTTTATTTACATGTACTGCCTTTCAAGCAGCCGATCAACAATGAAGAAAAAAATCAGAGTGCACAAAAGCTGCATTAATTTTCTATAAATGTCTTCCCTTTTGTCATTAAAAACAATGATGAGCAGTTTCTTCTGTGATCACAAGAAACTTGCCTATGGAATTCAGAAAGTTAGTTTTCTTGCATTTTTAATGCTAAGATTAGGCTAATTCAGGCTATTGAGTTATGAATTACCTTAGTGTTGAGTGTCATAAATTTCTTAGGAATTTTTATGTCCTCAGGCTATGATCTGAGTACCTTACAGCCACTCCTAATGTGTATAATGAGAGGGGTTTGGGAGTGGAGGGTTGCATTCTCTCTGTGTTGTAAACAAGAAAGTTGAAACAGAAAATAGATGAAATGGCTTGGCTGGTGTCACACATGGAACAAATAGAAGCACCAGTAACTGAACACAAACCTCCAGTTCTAGACTAGACCATCTGTTTGCCAGCCATATTTCTTCTTTATGTTTCTATGATCGGTTCTTAAATTCATATATCAGTTTTTAAGTGGAATGACACATTCCACTGTTCATGCAGTGCCTTTCCAATTCTATGATTTCCTTTGAGAAACAGAAATTTAACTTATTTACAGAGCAACTGCAAACCTTCATGGGAAAGAATATAGTATTTATATCTAAATAGTGAAATAGACATTAATTACTACTCTGCTTTTGATTTTTGATTTGATTTTCTCTTTTGCTTATAGAGCTGCTGACAATTGTTTGCAGTATTTCAGCATAAAATAAACAGTTGCATCTGATCAAAGAGACTTTTTGTCATTGAGAAAACCAAATTCTAATAAAGAATATAATTATAAATAAATTTACACATAAACTAGTGGTACAATGTAGTAGAAGATTTACTAAATTTTCTAAAACATTGATCATCTGTGATGTCCCACCCTTAAGGGGATGAGAGCACCTAAGATTCGTAGATGCTCATGGTTGAATGGAATGACAAAAGTCAGAGGATCCACAATAACTCACAAGTTTTCTTAGTTAATTACACACTTGGCATAGAATTTTAGTCCCCGACTTCATGTATTAGCACATGGCAGTGGGTTTCGGATAAAGGGGTAGGGGAAAAGAGAAAGAGAGAGGGAGAGGAATTAAAGAGGAGGAGAGCCGTGCCGGGAAAGAAGGAAAGAGTGGAAGAAGAAAGGAAGGAGGGGAGCAAATCACCAGTCCTGGGTCCAGTGTTAATCCAGTTGATGGAATGTCCAGTGTCCTGGGGGCACCATCCAGGCTTGGTGGGGGTGCTTGTTTAGAGACAGGTTTTTCCTGCCCTAGAGGGAGGTTTCTTGTTTTCTATGCAAACTAGTTATCATGTGCAGTCTGCTCTTTTAGACCTGTCTGGAAATGGATTTAAGGGATTTAGGGCTCTTGTGTGGTCTTGATCCCCCCAACAGTCCGTGCCAACTTCTCCATCTCATTCCTGTGCTTGCACTGGACTGTGTTGTGCTTATCTCCAGGAACAAGAACAAGGACGTTTGCTCTGGAGAAGTGCTGCCCTACCACCACACAGCCCTTTCTCCAGCCACATGTTGTTCTTTCCCACAATAATCCTCGATTATTATCAACAATCCTTGATTGTTATTACCAACAGTCCACGGTTGGCTTCACAGCCAAACAGCTATCGGCATTTGGGACATGCACATCAGCCTCTTATCTTCTGGGCTTCTACACCATTGCAGATTGTCTGCCTCGGTTTTCACATGATCCTTTTACATCTACACTGCTAAATAATGGGATCTCATTACTTTCCTTGGGACTTTTGGGCATGGGGAAGCTAATGTACCTAACTGCTTTTATATATTTAATTTAAATTAGTTTTTGCCTGGCCTTGGCAGATGCAGAAGGAGAAAAAGCACACTTACATTCAGAAAGGGACTTCAAGGTGGAAAAAATAGGTTTCTTTCCACAAAGATGCTAGAGATCCCCTGTGGACATTTTTCTTTTTGCTCCATACAAACTTCCATGTTGATACAAGCTTTGGGCACTCTCAGGATTAGGACTATGTCTGTGTCTGGAAAACAGAAGAGTACACACGGGAGATTTGAATAGTAGGAAGGCATCTTATTAAATCCTGCATTTTTAATATAAATTTATTAGCTAAAAGGGGGAGAATAACAAAGTTACTGCTCAATAAAGAATATCAGATAAGATATACTGGTTGAGACTGTGTGAGTCTATCAAGGCATCTAATGGAAACTTCAGTGCAAAGGAAATTGTTAGCCCAATGTGAGATGAACACCATTACCTACAGAATTAAGGTTTATATATAGCCAAGGAAAAGGTTTGCAATAGTCATGTGCATTCTCAATTCTAAATTAATTCAGCAGCTCTCAAGGAAATTACCTCCATACCATCATAGATGTGTCACTTAATATTTCTGCTTCTATTCAGCAATATCAGAAACATATGGAGATATTGGGAAGCAAAATGAGCAAGAAAAAACCAAGTTGGAATATTTGTAGTACGGTGTTGTAAATTGTTATTCCTTTTCTTTGGTTGCTCCATGTGATTGCATGGAAACTGATGGTCTCACCTCTCATCTTCTTTTAAGATTTATTTACAGGGAATGATTCATTCCACCTATTGTAGATGCCTATTGCAGAATTGGATCATTCCTTCTCAGAAAGTTCCTCTCCCTCTCTTCAGTGGCTAGATAAAACCAAGATAACTGGTCTCAGCTAGACAGAGCTTTTTTATGACAAGTTAGGCCACATAAATTCTATCTCCTGACTAGGAAGGGCTTTGTTTTTAATGGAAAAATTACAGAAATAGGCAAAAAGTATTATAGATAAGGGCAAACTTGGATGTGAGAAGAACTTGGAAAGAATGGGATCAGTCATCTTAAATAAGAGATGAATAAGGACAGACATGATTAAATGAAACAAAAGAGAGTATGTTAAAAAAGTCAAGGAACTCCAAAGTCGTACTTATCTTCCGTTGTAATAAAACTACAAACACCTTATGAAAAAAATGCAATGAAGCTTGCACAAACACAAAACGTTATATAAATTCTAAATTCAGTAGTAGTTAGAAAGATCTCAGATCTTTTACTCCTATGAGTGCAAGAAGTTATATTAAGTAGATTTTTACTTAGGTGAGAAAATAGGAACCCTTAGAGTATAAGGGAGCCACATACCAATGAGCACTGGGAAGAACAGTCCTCTTTAAATGCCTGTTTCAATTCTTAGAACTATTGACATATACTAGTATATTTTCTTGAAGCATCTGCTATTGATAACTGTCAAAGGCTGGGTACAATCTAAAACAGCGATTTGATCTGGCTTGGCAGTTTTTGTATTTACGTTCTTTGTTTCAAATGTGAATACATAAAGGGAAAGCTAGTTCATTTCAGATGCCATGCAGATGGATTAGGTTTTGCACTATATCCTCTTATGGTGTTAGAGGGTGCAGTTGTACCAGAACACCTATCCATAAAATGTGAAGTAGCTTTCTATAGATTGCGGTAGGAATGCACGAATTTTGCAAAACTCTGGAGTGCTAGTGAAAACTTATACTGAGTCTAATCAGATTCTGGTTTTGAAAATATCATCCTGTTATTTTTACTCTTTCCCACTACCTTTCTTATCTATTACAGTCATAGTTATTAAAAGCCAAATACATAACAACTTACAAAATCTCATATAAATGCCAATGTTTTAAAAAGAGGTCTTGTTGACATTTTACTTTTTCTAGTAGTGCATGTAAGAAAATGGTCACATTCTTCCTTTTTTTATAAAGCAAATGTTCTGTGTCTGAAATTCAAAACTGAATCTTTAAAATAGTGTTACAGTTTATGCATAGTTTAAGAAATCAGTTATGTAAATCTGAAGGTAGAAGATGCAGTGTGATAGGTCTACCAAGTGAAGTATTTATAGAAATCTATTATAACTGTGTCTCTGTGCTTCAGTCAAGAGGTATGTACTAATTCCAGCTGCTGTTACCACATGGCAATATTAAGAGCCTGAGCTCTATGATGTATACTCTTTCCTTAATGCAGCACAGTAACTGTCATTAGTTCCTGGTTTTTTCCATTGGTTTATTTTGTTCTTTAAGGAAATTGTGTTATAGTTTGAAAAGGATAGCATCTGTTGAATGTTGTCCTCCCTAGACCACATACACTATTATAAAAAGAAGTTGTATTAGTTATAAATACTTGGTAACCTGTATACAAAGCAGATCTTACAAGTCAAACTTAATCAAACGTTGCTGTGCTAGTTGCTTTAGAGGCATTTTTACTAGTTTTCTTCATGAAACTGATCTTTTAGACTGCAGGCAAATCTGATTAAATTGCAATGTTAGTTCTGTGTTTATTCAACCATTAAGGAGCATCTGGTTAAAACATTTTATAACATTTCACAGTAGTAGACAAGTTTCTCCAAAGTATTTCAAAATTGAAATTGAAAATGTAAAAGCGGTCTCAGCAAAAACTACTTGATAGGAAGGTTATACAGTCATTTTTGTGGTCTTTTAAATTGTAAAAAAAGGAATTCCCCGTAGTGAGTTATTTCTGAAGTGTGTTCTGCTGCTCACCATCAGGAAGTGGCATTAATGTTCCATGGGAACAACACTTAAGAGTTCCTGCAGACCTTAGGATATGCCAGACCTGCCTTTTCTCTTGGGCTCCATTGCAGTCTGTGAGCAGCAAGGCACTCCAGCAAGAGGACAGGAAGGTTGTGCTCCCCGGCATCCTCAGTGGGTCCTTGAAACTCCCTCTTGAGCAACTGTATGGCCTTTTCCTGCAGTCCGTGTCAGAGCTGCTTGGGTATTCATGTGTCACCTGCTGCACCTTCAGTGTGGGAATCACAGCTAGGATTCCATTTGAACGTATCAGTGAATGTGCAGTCAGTACCAGTCCCGTGTGCATATATCCTCAGCATCCAGGATGGGCAAATAAGTATTAATCTCATGTCGCAGAGATTGCTACAAATCCTTACCACATCTGATGGTGTGAACACGTCACTGCCAAGGGCTGCATCGACACACTCATCTAAGACTCCATGATTCATCTAAGGCTCTATGATCTCTTAAAGTAGTCGGTTTTCCTGTGTTGCTTCTTTTGTAGGACTTCATGTTACTGTGAAAGTTCTGTTGCTGGAAACATGATTTTCCTCATCATTATACTTCTTTTCTGGCTGGATCGTAGCATACCGGAATACTGTTGTGGACAAAGTGAAAAGCTCTTCAGAATAGCTGTTCTTAAGGGATTAAATGATTATCATCTCTGTCGTGTTTCTTTCATCTTATAATCAGCTTCAAGATGGTGCTGGATAACTCAGTTTGAAGTGATTAGATATTTGAAATAGAAAGTATTTGATCTCCTTTTTAACTGTGTTTAAACAGGTGGATTCCTTTCCATTAATGTTAATATACTCATGGTTCCTTATAACTGTTCCCTTACTTGAATATTTGAGTGACATTTAGAGTATAATTCTGTCTAACAGGAACTGATATGCTAGGGGTAAAATATCAAACTCTCTTATTTACATTGATACTAATAAATACAATTAAGAAATTACAAAATGTTTCTCTACCTGAATTAGGTATAGAGAATGGAAGCTTAATGCTTCAGAGAAGGCTTAATGGGAGACAGGACCTTTCACTTGAATAATCACTAGTTTTCAATAGCTTTTATTACATTGTGATTTTATAATTGTTACTATTCCTAACATGAATTGATTACAGAACAGCTTTTATTGATAAAAGCAGTATTTTAGTTAATATTGTATGGCTTCCATTTTGGTAATTTCTACAGTGTTGCTAAGATCCGTATGTCCCTGAAGAAATTTTAATTTATATTCATTCTTTGCTGAATACAGTGTTTCTGGATTTTCAGTCCTTTTAAAAATTTAATCTTTGCACATCAGATATTGCATAAGAAATTCAGTTTTTTATATAATCTTAAATATATTACTGTCTAATAAAAATTAAATGGTATTATTAAAAATGCCTAAGACATGCATTACTTTCTTGGTCTGTTAGGCATTTACAATTCTGTCTCACTGAAAATAAATTACACTTTGGTCCTCAAGCTTTTTAAGTGTTTTGGAAATTTTTACTACACTTCTTAATATTTTGGGTTTTTTCCTGAGGGTTTCTAAAATATGTTACTTTCATTTGCAGGATGGTTTTTTTTAACAATTAAATTAATCATCACTGACCTGGAATATCTGGATTCATGTAAGACAGGCAGTGCCACTACATTTGGAAGAAACAGTGAATTTTCTAATACACAGATTTTTTATGTACTTTATTATTTTTGTAGCTGAGTCATTTTCAGAACAAATAGGGGTAACATTTAAGTGTGATTCTATTGTCCTTCATTGGCTTCTATTACAGCAAGCAAAACCTTGTTATATTTTTGTGAATTTGTTTCAAACTGCTGTGTTGTTATTACTACTACAAAAGAGCTAGTTACTGAAATTAAGATCCAAAAAAGCACATCTTGTGCTCAATAGCAAGAGGTGATGCTTTGGATGTTAGGCACATTTTCAACATTCAACTGCTTTAACTATTCTCTCTCAAATCTCTATCTACAGCACAAAGTAAGTTTTGTCCTTAATGGAGCTGCAGATTCTCAGTTGATCCTTTAGGCATTCTGCTCCTGGATTATTGGACACCTTAAAGATAATGATAGAGACATAAAACTTGGCTCGGTATTTTGTAGGAGCCAGTGCAGAAGATGAAAGCAGATTTGAGGTGCTTGTAGTACCCTGAGTTGCAGAGGAAATGCACTGCTGTATTCTGTACTATTTTGAGTTTCCTGAGGGCTAATGGCTTCATGCCCAAGATACTGCGTTGCTGTAGTCCAGCTGAAAGGTGACAAAAGCATGTACTACAGAGGCCAAATCATCAACAGTAAAGATAGGATGAATTCTTGTACCCGTTTCATTGTCAGAGAGAGATGTCCAGGATCAGTTCTAAATTACAGACTGACTTGTCTAAATGGGGTTGTGTAATATCAGCCAGTAGGTACTGTGCCACAAGCTCTTTAAAGCATTTCTTCAGCTACCAAGTGTAACTTACCTTTTCCTCAGTTTCTGTTTCCACTTTCTGCTTTTTATCCATGAGCTCAATTACTGAGGCAGTCTACATAGTGTTTCAGTGGAGTTCACGACACCTTTCTAGTTCTTTCAGTCTTTGTGTCTGTATTTTAAAAAGTTTGAAGAAAAAGGGAACCATGAGGAACATTTTTTTACTGCTTTTCTCTGGTTATGACTCTCTTGAAATAAACTGTTTCAAAACGGTCAACCTCTTTTACATGCCATTCATAGTTCATTGGATATGTCAAATGTTGTAGAGAGGCTGAAAAAAAAGGAGTGGGGAAGGCTCCAGTGCTCATAATGTGGATTGTTCAACAGTGACAGTAATGCCCTTTCTAGCCCATGTCCTGAAATAAATTCAGATCATGACAGGTGATTGGTAGTACCTAGCTGAAAGTGTAGGCAACAAAAATATAATAATCAAGATGCAGCAAGAATATATTTTGAATGTGACGTTGGGTTCATCTGTGTGCTTATAGTGCTGTCTTAACTTGTGAAGCTCAAAGCATAAACTCTGCTGCAACATGGCAGCTGCACAGCGACGAGCAGATGTGCATTTGAAAGCATGAGAACCAAGCAGGCTGTTCACGGAAGATAAACATTTAAGACAGTGAGAAAATTGCATTGTTCATCAAAGAGGACATTTGCCACTTCTTTCCAAGTTTGCATCATGGGTTTGCAGCCTTGGACAAATAGGAGAGCTCAACTCACCACCTCTCAGCCTATTCATGTGTCCATGACCTTCAATAGTCAACTTTTAATCTTTTTATAAAAACAGAATCCTGTGTCACAGAGTATTTACTTTGTCCATTCTAGAACATTGTCTCAAGAATGACTTAAAGGAATGAGTGTTGTACCACTAGCAGGACTCTGTTCTTCTCCAGAGTACGCATTTTATTTGAATCTTTTCAGATCTGATTCTACCAAGCTTGCAAGATCTGAGAGTGCAGCTTTAAATAGCAAGAAAAACCATGAAATATAAATATATATATATGTGTGTGTGTGTGTGTGTGTGTCTGGTTTTTTTAGTACAGTCTGGAAGTTAGCTAGAAAATAGTACTCTTTTTCAGTACTAGCATAAAAAATTTTAAGATATGAAGGAGGCAAAAATTATACACCATCTAGCCACACTGAATTTAGTTGCTTGATGAGGTTTGGCTATTTGCATTTCTCCAGGGAACATGGGGAGATTGCAGGTGATCATCTGCTCAGACTGAAGCTTTAGGTGGGTACATGCCCTCCTCTGCACCTACCAAAGCTGGGTGAGCGAGGTAAACAGCTGTCACACAGTGGACCCTTGGCTCAGCAAAGTGATGTCTTAAGATATGGCAGCACTGGAAAGCAGGGAGTTTAAGGAATTTTTAAACTAAGTTCCAATTTAGACAGCCCTTCAATGTACTAATCTACTTATCTATTTTTGATTAGGTTTTTTCATGTCTTTTCTTATAGGTATGAGCTCATTTCTTTCACAGGTTTTGTCTGTTGTATTTTATAGTTCCTTGTTAAATGTGACCTCAAGCTTGACTGGAACTTTTAAGCAACAGCAGCAGATGAATAATAATGATAAAAATAGTTAGATATGTAAACCATGAAGTAAAGCATTTCATGTTTTCAAATAAATCTATTCAGAAGAGATAAAAGGATAAAAATATTAAATACATTATATATATCTAAAGATTTTATTTTTCAGTTCCCTTTTTTTTCCCTCATCATGCGAGTTAGTACCATGGAACATTCAGTCTCTGAATCAGCCTCAGGGCTTTTACTGAGTAATTAAAAGCTCTAACGTTAGTTAGGCATCTAGTCCTCAGCAAGTATGATGATTTTAAAGCAGTTAGTGAAATGGGAAGAGCTGAGGAATTATATGATCTTTTGACCTAAGTATAGTGATTAAGATTTTTTTAAAGATATTAGCTTGAATATTTGTACATTACAGGCTATATAGTTTAACTTATTTTTTCCTAGACATTTTTGGTTTATTCTTCATTTTATCTTTTAACCTTTGTTTCCAGTTCTTGTTCAATAGCTCTTTCACATTAAGTAATAACTCTATGGAGCTACACTATGGTCATGTCAGAAGGGCCTGATGGAAACAGGAATTTCTATTTCCAGATGCTTTTTTGGCTGGTTCGGTTTCTGGATCACCTAATATTTTAAGGACTCTTTTTAAAGAACAGATACCAGGATTGAAGGCAGTATTCCAGTGTTGGTGTTATACAGGGCATTTTGCATCTGCAGCATAAATAACACTTCTCCCTTATTTGTGTAACTAAAAATGCGTTCACTCTTTATGTCAACAGATTCTTAAAGCTCATGCCAGATTGTTTTTCCAGTAAGATTCCAGAGCTCTGTATGGTCACCTTTCTATGATAAACCTCTTTTCCTAGGCTTCTAGTTTTGACTCTACAAAAAGTATTTTGTTTGAACAGGCAAGTTTAATTCACAATTCAGCCTATTGTATCCAAGTATCACTCCTTCCATGTTACATATTATTGCATCATTCTCTGACTAATTCATAAAAAATAAATTTTTTATAATATGATACAGCATTTTATCATTATGTAGTTATTATATTCTATATTACACATTAAATATGACCTAGTAAGAATTATAGAGTGTATTATAGATTATGTGGTACATAAAATTATATTATTATGTATTATTATAATACATATATTTTTAGTTCTACTTAATTCCAAATCAAGGATTAAAATATTTATTAATGATATTGTTCCAACAATTGCTCATTAAATAAATCCACCAGAAGCACACGTTTGGTGGCGGTTCCAAATGGCAATTCTTTCTTGAGCTCTGCAAGGCATTTCTTATTTTACCTATAAAACCTGGAGATCCTTGTGGATTTCAGTAGATCTGGTCTAAGGCTCAGAAGACTAAGGACAAGTAATTAACAAGACTCACATAAGCAAGGGTCATTTATGTTCAACAGCGAATAGCTTTTCCTAAGTGAAACAGAATGGGAAGACACGAGAAGACAAACTGCAGTGGGCAGGTGCACAACCAAACAATTCAAGATGAGCCAGGAAACAGACATAGAGGCTGAGAGGTTCTTCTGTGGAGTTTTCCTTGTCAGTAGAAAAAGAAGGCAGAAGTGACTGAGAGGAGGGGTCTGGGACAGTTTGGTCACTGAGAAGCATTCACAGAACGAAACTGAAGAGTTACTCTGCTCAAGTACCACTACTGGCACAATGGGATCAACCATGGTGTCGGCAATAAGGAATTCAGACAATAGAACCAGTTAAGAAAGAAGGGAAAAAATTTGGCAGGTCTAGGGTGTCCAAGACTATTTTCCTTGTTCAGAGAGAAGAAAATCAGGGAAAGTACACATCAATGGATAAGGTATTTTGCAGGTAGAAAATAGGGCATCAAGAAGAAAGTGTATTACAGTTATTGAGAGCAGTAGTCAGGCAGTGCAGTCATAAAAAATGGACAATATTTATTACAGAGGAGAAATAACTGAAGGTAGTATATATTGTTGGTGGAGTTCTCCCCTCTGTTAGTAATTCACTTTTTGTCCACTTTTGAAAATAATTGGAAAAAACTGAGCAGCATTGAAGGTAAAGGGAAGTGCATTTCTATCTTAAAAGTAATTTAATTCTGTGACAATTTAAAGGCTTCCTGATGCTCTCCTACCTAGCCAAAACTTCTGACTGCCATTACTCTGACAGCATGTCCTGTTTCAGGAAGCAAAACCAGGGGGATCCTCATAATTTTTCTGTGTTTCTTAAAGATCAGAATGGATTTTCTCAACATTTAGGTTTTTAAAGAAGTGAAATTAATATACACATTAGTAACAATGCAGCTGTGAAGCTCTGCAGGAATCCCATCAACAAGGAAGCAAGCAGGATGAGTAGAAAGAACCAGCTGGTTAATCAGAAGAGAAGGCAACTTGTTGAAGAAGCTGTCATGCCTGCATCTTCAGTTGGGGGGGTCATTTTGTCATTGGCAGGGACTCCTTACATGAAGTGTCATTTTTGCTCTCACTGCTCAATCAGTATGACAGCTTTGGTTCTAAATGCAATGAAAGTCTTGGCCCTAGTTTAAATTATTCCCTGATAATTTATTTAGGAATACCAAATAAATTGAAAATCAGTAAAATTCAGATGTACCAGATATAATAAATTTTTAACTCTGAATGTAAACTTTATTCTTAAACCATTGAGATTATACATGTGGTCAATTTCTGCAGTCTGTAGCAATTGTTTTCAGGTTATTTGGTGGTGGTATTTGTTTTCTGAATAGTTTTCATGTCATGAGTTTCTCAGAGTAATTCAAACTGAAATACAGTATTTCAGGTCTGTGTCATCATTGTACAGTTTAATGTATATTCAAGTGATGTTTCTGCTTACTCTCTGGAATTATATTGCAACAATATGGAATATTTTTATGAATCTGTTTGTTTCACAGGCTGCTGCTTTGAAAGTCTGAGAAAATGTTCTGTTCTTTTAATTGCTGTTTCCATAAGCAGTTTGCATGTGAGGTTAAAAAAAAATGAGGGGAGGGAAAAGGGGGAGCGAGAGGGGGCTTTTTCTTGTTAATACTATTTATTTTAATGAAAAGGCAGTAAAGCAGTCATCTCTGACTCATGGCAGGCAGACAACATGTTATTCTGCAGACCTTTTGGCATTATTCAAGCCACAAGGAGTACGTTAAAACAAGAACCAACAGTATGAGAGCCAAGTATCATATATCTGTATTACTCTGAAGCTCAGTGCATCAAGGAGAGCTGGGAGAGTGTTGCAGCAAGTGGCTCTATAGAGTAAATGAATATTGAAGAAAAGGATGTCAATACAAGGGTTAAATAGAATTTTTATACAGTAGACAAACATGATCTGGAAAATTTTATCACTGGGCCACGTACAATGAATGATAAAGTTTTAACAGAAAAGCTGGTTCCCTTGGAAATTGAATCCAAACTTTCTGACTGAAGCAGAGGAAAGATAGTGTCAGAAATTGCAGAGAAGCAGTAAAGGAAAATCACTGAAAGGAAAATCACAAGGTAAGTAGCATTTCTTCAGTACTTTGGCTTCCTTGAAAATACAAGTTAGATCAAAATTTAACATAGTTTGAAATTAGTGAAAAAGGCAGTGGGATTCTTAGGTCCTTTCTCCCTGTGAAATCACCATGGGTTTTCTGAGTAGACTGCTCCCTATGACATTCAATATAGATTATGTTAAATTATACAATGAGAAAAGTTATTTTAATAGAAAATGGGCTTTGGATTATCATGGACAGATCAGAAGAGTGAAAGGGAGACATCATTATATTTGAAATTAGGCGTAAAAGAACTATGTCCAGAATCATACAACCATAGAATAGTTTGGGTTGACAGGAACCTTAAAGATCACCTTGTTTTAACCCCTTGGACATGGGCAGGGACATCTTCCACTAGACCAGATTGCTCAGTGCTCCAACCAACTGGGCCTTGAACACATCCAGAGATGGAACATCCACAACCTCCGGAGGCAACCTGTCCCGTGTCACCACGCTCACAGTAAAGGATTTCTTCCATATATCTAACCTAAATTTCCCCTGGTTCAGTTTGAACCGATTACTCCCTGTCCTATCACTACAGTTCCTGACACAGAGTTCATCTCTGACTTCCCTGTAGGACCCCCCAGACACTGGCAGGTTGCTGTGAGGTCTCCACACAACCTCCTCTTCTCCCGGCTGAACAGCCCCAACTTTCCCAGCCTGTCTTCATTGGGGACATGCTCCAGTCCACTTCTCAGCTTCTCCGGACTTGATCCAGCAGTTCCATGTCCTTCTTGTTTGGGGGCACCAGAACCAGAAACACTTGCAAAAAGGACTGCAGGCCTAAATCGTCCATAGCATTTGAAATGTGGAAAATATTGAATGAGACAATAAATGTATTGTGAGAACAGCAAGGCAGTACTGCTGAATGGCTCACAGTACTCAAAAGCAGTTCAGATACAATCTGGCATGTTAATTCAGGAAACTGCACTCCTTAGCAGCTTCCTGAAATAATTTAAAGAAAATGCACAACTTTTCTTTACTCACTGTATACACCTAAATAATGAGATAGCAGGGAACTTGATATATATAGATTTTGGAGAGTTGTGATACAAATATTTATGAATGCTTAATCTCATTTGCATGACTACAATAAATAGGGAAAAAACTCTGCTATTCATGGCATTTCCTAAAAGCTGGGAAATGTAAATTGTAGGGAAATCATGGTTTGAAGACCCAGCCTGTGTGCCTGGCAAGCTTTTGTCTCTAAATCAGGAGGACTAGTACATAATATTGCTGAGTCTTTCAGTGTGGAAGAAAAAATATGGACAATTAAGAAAATCACTGTAGTTCATGGACTACTGCAGAAATAATTTACTTATACATATGGTATATATCTCATTTTACCTTCCTCTACTTGAAAAAAAGGTTGTTAAATAGCAAAGCTTTAAAGGCCAGGTATTATGCCTTCATGTGCAGGCATTTGATAAATTGCACTGTGTGCGGAAGGTAGGGGCCTCCGTAACTTGTTGTTTCTCATAATACCTCCCTTAACTAGAAACCGAAAGCTTTTAGAAACAAGCATGTGAAATTCCTCAGACTGCAAGCTCTATGACTTTTAAAGAGAAAGTAGTCATTTTAGATTTAGTTGCAGTAACTTTTAATGCTGTTTTATCCAAATTTAAATGTATTGTTACAGGTTTTAAGTCATACATTAGACAAGAAATTATTTGGAAAGCCTGATAGCCATTTCTAGGATTTTTAAAGAAATAGTATTTTTGTTTGTTTGGGGTTTTTTGAGCAGTAACCAAAATAAACCCTTACTCATGTAGAAATGCTGTGAGAAATAACCCTGACATTTTCATTCTCATTGGTATATCCCTTATGTTATATTTGTCTTCATGTATTTATGTGATATATCTGACATTTTCTCCTCACTGGTCTCTATAAAAACTTCTGCCTGCATAAAAGAGATTAAATCAAAACTTCCTTCCCAAGGTCAGCTTCACTTTCTTTAAAGTCAAAATGAGGTCCATCCATCTTTAGTAGTAAAATTAATGATTGCTAAGAATGTTTGCATAGTTGAGAAATCTAACCTAGTTTGAAGTTACCTTCTTCACTTGTAAATATCTGCTATATGGCCATGGCATCAGAGATCTGAGCACAGTTTAATTTATCCTGGCTCTTACTTGGCTTTAGAGACTTGTCCTACTGAGCAAACCTGTTGAAAGCCAACTCAATGGCATTCTCTGCTGGCTCTGCAGTGCATTCACTGCTCTTCTTTCTAAGTAATAGAAAAGACTGCTTCATTCTCTGATTACCACTTAGGACAGGTACTGAATTATCTAGCTAAGTACAGGGTAGAATTGCAATCTCTACTGTCAGATAAATACAGTATATTTCTAACTGCATGACTAAGAGATGGTGCCTATGAAAGAGTCTTTCCATACAAAAAGAAGAAATATTATGGCCAATTCTGTGTTTATGCTTTTATTTCAGGAATTTCAAGATCTGACTATATGTAAATTGTTGTGGGCTTACTTGGAAAAAAGCTGAAGTGACTGATGAATATATGCAGCTGTTTATAAAATAAAAGGCTAGGCTGTATTTGAATGTGGATTCCTTTCTAATAAGTACTTATTTCAGTGAACTAATAAACGTAAAACTTCAAAAGCCAGCTTATATTAAACATCAGTCTTTTAGGTTATTCATATATTCCATTTAGATTTATGGTTAAAATTATTTCTGTCAGAAGTAAAGTGCCATTTATCTAATCCAGTTTCCTATGAAAATACACTTAGGTGATTTTGGAAGACTTCAATTACCTAATTGTATAAGAGAATAATTTATATCTCACAGTCAGTAACTTGAGATGCTGATTATTACTCAATTTTCAGTGAAAGATCAGACAACCTACCCAAGGCACTACATACCTTGAAATATCTCTGTATATTTTGCTAAGAGTGTCAAATGAATAGTGACCTAGGAAATAAAGATCAATATGCTGTGACACAGTATTTTCATAATCACAAGGATGAATTTATCATTTGCTTCAGCTAAATGAAAATAAAAATTTAATACTCCAAGGCCATTTTGCTTTCATATACTTTTGGCAAGATTCCAAAAATCCATAACTTTTAAATAAATGTAGTGTTTCTTCAGATTACAACAGCTAAGTACTTACCAGTTTATTTGTCATTTACTTATCGCCCGATATATTTTGCTAATCTCTGCCGAAAGGCTCTTCAGAAAGTGACTCAATTCAAAGAGTGGCTTTCAGCGTGTTGAACAAACACCATGTGAAGTTGAGGGCCATTTTTCAAGAGCAGCTTCCAAACATTAAAGGTGTGATTTATGTCTGTAACTCAGATATTTTGGGTGAAATCGTTGCCTTCTGAAAATTAATGGCAAAATTTAACTTCAGTTTAGCGAGATTATCAGCATTAACTTGTAAAACACTCATGAATATGATCTTCCAGCACTGAATTCTGAGAATTCATCATAATATTAAGAAAACCAAATTTTGCTATTTGGTTATTATTCAGTCTGTCAGGTATTTAAGTCTGTAATTTTTCCTTGAATGATCTGAATTACTTGCAAATAGCATAGATTATAACAATTTTTTTTTGTTCAAAAGTTCTTCAGTGGTTGATCTTTAAAGATAGATCCGATTTATGCACTCTTTGACACACAGAGTCACTGAGAAGGGTACTTCAGCTAGAAAGAGCATCACATGACTTGCAGGTTTGAAACAAACAAGGGGTGGTACTTAATCATAGAGCAGGTGTTCAGGGCATGGGCTTCACGACAGCTCAAAAAGCTGTTAGACAAATCCATGTAATAAATAGACATTGTAATGACCTGCAGACATACATGTGGTTTAGAGACTCCTGAATGTACCAAGGGAAGGTAAGTAAAGGAATTATCACTTCCTATGCCCCTTGGTAAGTTACCTTAATAGCCCATCAACCTATTTTTTAAAAAACTTCTTATTTAAGTGCAGAGTTTTTCTAGCTTTGGCTTCAATCTGTACATCATTCTTTGTAAGTATAAAAAGGTATTTACTATCCGAAATACATTTCCTAGAGAGATATTTATTGTCTTTATTTGAATGGACCAGTTCTCCAATCTCTTCAATCTCTTTGGTTTTTTCCCCACAGAGTATTTTAATGTCTTGTTATAAGGCATGCTAGGCATGTTTTTCGCAATTTGCATAGTTACTGTTAATTTTTTTTTCTCGATTCTTTTAAGTTCCTCAGTATCCTTGAAGTACAGACACTAAAAGTAAACCCAGTATTTCCCTCCTAATTTTCCTAACACTGTATTCTGAAATAAAATTCAGGGATCTAGATATTATCCTGCTTATACATTCAAGGATTGTATTCACACTCTCAGGTAAAGCATCAGAGTAGAAGATGATCTTCATTTGATTACTTTCTATGACTCGTCAGCCTTTTCTGTTCCTGCTTCCAGGACAGCATCTCCATCTTGTAATTGTCATCTGCATTCATCCTTCACTCGTGAGTAAGCTTACATTTCTTTGTATTATGATATGTGATATTTAAAAGGATCCTCTTCATCGATAAACTGTGTGACTGGTCTATCTCCAGCTACCATGTCTTCCCTAAAGACTTGATTAAGGGTGACCACATCTCAAACTTGTCCTTACCTGAAAAGCAATAGAATGTCACCATGTTTTAGTCTAACGCCAGAATCAACAATGAGCTGAAGGAATTTAATTTCAATATTTCTGTAATGTCAGGCTGTCGTTCCATATGTTTATGGCCATGTAAGGTCCATCATTGCACCATGAGCCTTGAACTTTGTCTGATCAAGTCTACTTCACAGAAGGTTAATACTTCATTGATAGTGAAATTAAGCACCAGTACAGATGAGACGAATCTTACCAAACAATGTTAAAATTTCTGAAAAGGTAGGAAGTTGGTAGTCTGAGGGATTCTTGAAATAAATTAATAATATTTATTGAAGGGTAGAATAATAAAATTTTAATCTAAGTAGGAGTTCTTCAGAGAAAAGGGAAGGACATAGTGCAAACTGAATTTCTGTATTTGAGGCTGCTGTATATAGGTTATTTTCTTTAACCTTTATGAGGTTTCTCTCAAGGGTGTTTTTAGAATAAGAGTGAAACAGGACATCTTATCCATTTGTGTAAGGCTTTCTTGAAAACTGAATTACCAAACAACCTCTTCAGTATAGAATTTCTTTGAAATTTCCGGAGCATCCAAAGGATAATAGAATGTGCCTCTACTAAAGAGCATGGATCATTTTGGAATTTTCAGTTTTGTCTATGTAGAAGTTATATCCCATTTTGCACGCTGCAAGATGGCAGGAATACTTCATTGAATGCTCATGATCATGGCAAAGTTTGCAGCATTATAATTCCAGCAATCTTTGTGTCATCTGTAATTGTCGACAGTAATAATGATAAAATTTTAATTCAATTATTAATAAAATCAAATTATTAATTAATTATTAGATTATTAATAGAGCTGTGGTCTGGACATTGCTGTAAACCATTGAAATATTTTTCTAAATTATGAATGAATGTTGAGATCCAAAAATTAATCAGTTTTTAAATTATTTAACTTTTGTATAAATGTATTTCTAGTAAGAAAGCTATGGAGAACTAAGACAAATACTTTATGAAATACCATTAATACCATTTTGTCAGCCTAATTTATCACTGCATCAAATAATTTTGCCAAGTGTATTTAATAAAACTTAGCCCTGTGTGTTAATGTCATTAATTGAATTGATGTCTTCTACCAGCTTCATTCTCAAAAATAAAGAGCTTTTACTCTTCAGAGACTTTTTTTGAATACTGGAATATTCACTTTAGGGTATAATAACACACAAATTAGCTTATTTTTCTTACAGTCACAAGGAGTAGGTCTTCCATTAACATAATCTCTGTTTCAACATAAGCTTGCAGCATGTGGAAGGTCATGGGGCACTTGGGGAAAATTTTAAATGTCAGCTTGCCCTATCTTAAGGCCTAGAAGTCTTGAGTTGCATGTTGTACTATGAAACTTTGAGGATCTCTGCCACAGGTGATTGAATTTGGGGAATTAGGCATGAGATATATGATCTAAATTAGTGCTAAAAGTGCTAAATTTGCACAGGTCATACTGTAATTAGCTTTTACCTCCTGTTGAAGATATATCATGATACTCATTCTTCTTTTTAAAAAACTGAGCCACTCATATGGATGCACTACACAGAAAACATCTGTACAGAATTCAAATTTTCGGACTCTTGAGCTCTTCAAAAACAGTATTGGTGTTGGATATCTACAGTTAAGTATGTCTGTTTTGCATAGCCTTTTGGGTTTTAAATACCAAATCTCTTCCCTTACAGACAAGTCGATCAGGATTCTGATGGCTGCATCAACTTCAAAGAGTTTGAATCTGCAATGAAGTACGGACAAGACGAAGTATCACCAGTGTACTTTGCCTAAGGAATATTTTCTGGTAAAAAGACAAAGTGAAAACTTCAGATCTCAAGATATTTAAAAATCAATGAAACTTCATTTGTTTCAGCCAGCATTTTAAGAACTTTGACTGTAAGTGTAGCTCTGAAGAACAGCCTTTGAAGATTTACTGTTGACAAGTTGGGTGTATTAATTTACATGTGTATATGTGTGTAGAATGCTTAAAATATTTGAAATCTCAATTGGTTCACAATCACCCTACTTAGGAACTGTAACTGTACTTTTTCTTCTTGACTTAACAGACAAAAAAAGAGTGATTCTAATTTCCAGTTACTGTGAAATTTACTTGTTCACTTTTTCAACAGCCCTTTGTTGACAGACCAAAATATCTCACATATATAGAAACATGTAGATTAAATTTATGATAGATAATGCTTGTTGGTTTCGTGTTTTTTTATCAGTAGTATATTTGTCTACCCTTTACTGTTTTACTTACATATATTATTCTTTTTTATACATTACACATTGATTTTAATTTAACATTTATTAGTTAATTAGCTACATGATTTAGTTCTGAACAATTACCAAGAACTGTGTATGTAAGGAAGAAAGCATAAATACTTAGCTCTCTCTTTTAAATTTTTTAATAGAATTTAAAAAAAAAAATTTAAGTGTGCGTCATGGACCTCAGTCTTGTAGGCTGAAAATTCTGTGTATTAAAACCTTCAGCTGACTTTTGGGGAAGAATTTGAAGCTACAAATATGTTTAAACTCTAGCAAGATCACAGAATTTCCCAGTAGTTGAGGGACAGTATAAGGTAGAAGTTTTCATTGTCTCTGAAGTTGTCTTTGCCTCTCTCTCTCTGTCTCTCTCGCTGTCTTCTGTCCAGTAGCTGGGAGATGTTCTTACCTGCTGTAACTTTATATACATCCATCCAAGCTGTGCTATAATGAGAGAAATCTTTTTTATTCTATTTAGTTTATCTGCGATCACTTCCTTCTGTCATCTCGTGTTCATATTAATAGTAACAGAAAATAGAGATTTCATTACGGGCACTGTCTCTGACCATATGCCCCGTGCCATGGCTTCATTTCTGTTTACCTGCCAGTTGTTAAGTTGCTTATGGTAGAGATTTTTTTTTTAAACTGTCCAGAAGCAAGCCTCTCCTCAAGAGAGCCTACAGTCTGTAGCATATACTTAATACTGCTGAAAATAAATAGCAAAATAATAAATAATAATGATCAGTAAGAGGAAGAGAGTACCAATTTTACCTTTATGTCAAGAGAGTCTCCAGTTTCTTTCAAATTTCAGTGAGGCATTCCAGAGTACAATTTACAGGTGAAGTATTTATAAAATGATATCTATGTTTTTTGTTCCTGTTACATGTATGTTTCTCTCTAGACACAATGAAAGTGGACTCTTTCTCTTTTTTAATTCCAATGCAGGTTATTATAAATTATAAATAATGAGAGGAAGTTGGAGACACTGAGTATATCAGCAGATATACCTGATTCTGTATATTCTGCTAGATGAAATGATCTGTAACTCAAATATCATGCTTTATGTGCTAATCAGTGGGAGCAAACTGGTGTTGCCTTTGAAAGGTGACGGTAAGACATGCTAATGGATTGGAGCTTTGCCTTAGAAATGCCATTTCCCAATAGAGGAATGTTTTCATAAGAGAATCATCACCATAGATGTTAATTAGCAATATCATCACATGCTCTTCTGAGATGCAGGAGATTGAATTATTATCCCACAGGGATAGTTGCTACAGGTCTATGCACAGTCATGAGAAAATGTACGACAGTTTGCTGTGTTATTACTTAGACTGTATTTTTTTGTTCAGTACACCTCAGTTTTTTTGGTGCCCAGATCCTGCACCCTTCCTAAACACTAAATCCATGCAGTATTATTTTATTGTGATGTACTATTTTATCATTATTTATTATTTTACTTTTTTTAAAAATATTTATTTAGTTCATAAGGAGCAGTTAAAAACGCAATGGCCTCCTGTTTATATTTCTAGTATACCTGTGATTTGTTGTCTAAATAGCTGACAATGTATGTGCTATATTGTACAAGTATAATATTCTGTTAAATATTTTACGAAACAGAAAGATCTTTGTATGCTTTTAATAGTAAGGAATTTATATATCTTGTATCTATGGCAAGGAACTCTAGAGAGAAAAGTGCTGTTATCTCCTTTATTTCCATATGCTCTCCATCCTCATTTTCTCAAGGACTTGAAAAGGTGCTATGAACTTGAATTGCTGAGTCAACATAAACTCCAGGAGAGGCCAATGACATTTTTTTACCATGTTGGAATTTTTTTAGAAAAGAGCAGATCAGTATTGAAGGATAATAAGTACTCTCCTTTCTCTTCCCATGGGGACTGACAGAAAGAAACTGCTGATGACCACAGTGAAGTGGAACTGAGTAGGCCATGGTGACACTCTTCCTTTTGAATACTAGAATGGAAATTAATTACTAGCTACTGCTTGTCTGGGTTTTGGCTAGCAAACTGCAGAAACACTTCAGCCATGGCTAAAACCAGATAAAATTAGGAGTGACATTTATTAGGTGGTAGCCTATTCTCACTACGGGTTTTGGAAAAAAAACAAAACTCAGCAGTTGAATGAAAGAGGCTACATGCTCCTCAGTTTTTGTTTTCTGCTGCTAGTGGTAGAGCTCAGCATCAAAGGCCGACATGGAAGGATTGGCAGAGCTAAGAGCTATGATCAACCTTAGCCTGCAAGCTCCAGCTCTGACTACTCAGTTTAACTCCAGAGTGACATAAAATGAGACTATTCACTCATTAGCAGGTTACATTCTTATCTGCAACATTTCCAAGAGTGTAAGGACATCAGTGATTAAAGTGATATGGGCTGAGATAATAAAATTTTTTTGTGTGATTGCTGCCATCTTTGCCCCAGGGAGCCATAACTGTCTGAACCTCTGGAACTGAAAAAAAATGAGTTGCAGTAGCTAAAGAGCCATTGCTCTCTAACAAATAGCTATTCATGTACCTTAAGGGACAGGGGATATTCAGGATTTACTTACCAGAATGTTATACTATCTTTTCAAAGTTAATGAGTACATTTGCTTTCTCACTATGTAAAATCTTCTTGTTTTCTGACACCTCATTTACTAAAGAAACAGGATTTCCTTGTTAAAAGTATCCATTAAAAAATATTCACTTTCCAAGGGAGTGATCATCTATTTAAATTATTTTCAAATGTATCGTTTATATGCTTAGCCAATTGCCACCATTTTATAGCAAATAGATTATATAACCATAAATGCTATCAAAGTATATTTGTTTTGTTCCCCTGGGGCTTCTGTAATTCCCTATAGCTGTTGAAGTCTACTAATCTGTAATTTCTTTTTAAAGGATTTGGATGGTCTAGACTTTTTATCATGGTCTGTATAGAGAGCAAAAAGGGCAACCTGTTTTAAACTGAAAGAGGGTAGGTTTAGTTTGGACAAGTTGTTCAGAGGAGCTGTGAATGCTCCATCATTGAAAGCATTCAAGGTCAGGCTGGATGGGGCTTTGAGTGACCTGATCTTATGAAAGATGTCCCTGCTCATGGCAGGGGGATGGACTAGATGACCTTTAAATATTCTTCCCAACCAATCCCATTCTATGTTTCTATTATTTTATTTATTGAATGAACAATTGTAAAACTAGGGTCTTTGGGCAGCATGACATTCCTGATGGCCTGACCAGTGTAATGTACTGAAATCTGGGAGAATTTTCACTGAAAAAGAATTCAGGCAATTAAGTCAAATATCAAGATCGGCCACACATAAATATTTTTTTTACTTTTTACTTTTTTCCCCATCAAATAATATTTAATCAATTTATTCATTAATTAGAAGAATAAAAATAAATTAATATATGCAGTACATCATAGAATAGGCAGTATTTCTCTATAAGGTTCCCAAAATAAAACTTCATGTAAAGATAGTACATTAAGTTTGTGGCAGTGTTACTGTGTCTTCTATCTTTAATCAGCTGTGTGGGTGGTGGCTGACTAGTCAGAGTAACTAGCTGACACATGAAATGTCACAGTTCAAAGAAAAGCTTTGGCATGACTCTCATTTACTATAATATATCAGCTTTACACTTCTCTGGCAATGAAATGCCGTCTTAAAATCAGGATGAATTACAACTGCGTTCTGCACTCCTGCTTTGATTCCTTAACACTGTTCTTTGGGATGGCTGCCCAAATGTAAAAAATAGTCAGGCCTGTTTGTTTAACATTTTCTGTAGAGATTCCCAGTAAAATCTGAGAAAATACATTGCACCATTGTCTAAAAGAAATAGTAGTAACAACTGGGGGCTTTAATCATAATTATTTAAGGATCCATATTTGAACCTTTTATTTGCAAGAAGTAAAAAATTAGTGATGAATTTTAAAAGAGCCCAGAGGTTACACACGCATTAACATTTTGTCTCAAAGCAGTGCAGTTCTGAAGTGGATCTCCTGATCTTCTCCACTTTCTGTGTATTGGTTTGGTTTGCAGAGTCATTACGGTGCATGCAAATCAAGATTCATTCTGGAGAGGAATAAACTAGAAGACCTTTCTGGGCTTGCATGAAACATGCAGCAATACCCAATGGGACGTGAGTCTGAATAACAACTACTTGGCACCACCATGAAGTTCTCCAAGCCTTCCTGCATATGTCAAGCAGTCCAGCTAACCATCAGCAGCAAAGCATCCCATTCTCCATGTCTGGTTTTTCATTTGAAAGAAAAGCCAGTGTCAGTGCCCTCAGTGTCCTCTTGGATTTGTTTCCGTGGCTCAAGGCCTTTCTTAGTCCTTTCAGTGGGACCTTTGGATGTTGATCAAAGTTAGAGTGGGGGCAGAGTTTGGCAACCTGTTCCAGTGTCTCACCACTCTCATAGTAAAGAATTTCTTCCTAATATCTAATCTAAACCTACTTTGTTTCAGTTTGAGACTGTTCCCACTTGTCTTGTCACTGCATTCTCTCGTTAAAAAGTCCCTCTCCAGCTTTCTTGTAGGATCCCTTCAGGTACTGGAAGGCAGCAATTAGGTGCCCCCAAAGCCTTCTCTTTTCCAGACTGAACAAACCAAATTCTCTCAGCCTTTCCTACTAAATTACTGGTTTTGCACTGAATTATTTGCTAATGTAGAGTTAGTCAGGGAGTCTGGTGTTTAAAATTACTTTGATACCCATGCTGTGGAGAATGTCTCGGCCTTAGTCAAATGATATCTCTCACTGACACCAGGGAGGAGTATTTCTTTGTGTGCTCCAGTCAAGTTTGCATTTGTTTATAAAATTCTTTTAAAAAGTCATTCTAATTTATATAAATTTAATTTACTGTTGGCTTTACTATATGCAACAAAAAGTTGAATAATATGGACAAAGATGGCTTACAAACTAGCTATGAAAATTAAGACACCTACAATGGTACATCTTAGAATGAGTTGCTGTGTTAAAAGACCTGAGATAGGTCTCCTTAGAAAAGCCTAGTAGCTGCAGAACATTTATGCTAGAAAGGAAAAAACTTAAATACTTAGTCTTCCTTGGAGAAGAAAGCTGTGATAGATGTTAAATAATTGTGAAATATTCAGTGGCATATTGAGATGTAACAGATGCTATGGAATCATGTTATAGTCAAACATTGTACTAATTCTGTAAGTGTCATATATTTGTTAGCATCGCTAGTTCTGGCTAAGGGCAATCTTGAGAGTTAGTAATATGAAATTTAGTGATAAAAGAGTACAAATAACAAGCCATTTGAAGTTCTGCTTAACCACTCTGTTGGGAAAGCAGCATACAGACATATGTATCTATCTCAAAAGGCCTCAGAAGTTGAATTACATGAAATTCTGACTTTTGACAGCACTGTTTTGGAAGAGGAAAGCCCTATTCCAGAACTGATATCCTGTGCCAAAAGAAAGCAGCCCTGAGACAGGACCGCAAGTATCCTAGATTTTTCAAGTCCTCATTTGGAATACAGGTAAACCCAACCTGATAAACTAGCATATATATTAGGAACGTGTTGTAAGATTTCTTTTTTTTTTCTGAGAGGGTCTTGGTCTGAATCAATACATTTAATGAAATATTTTGGGAGGGGAGGTGTTATTTGATTTTTTTCATAGTTAGCTTTGTGAAATGAACACTTTTTATTGGATATTTTAATAATACCCTGAAGTCAGACCTGTAAGGAAAATTACAGAACAGTACAAGTGATGGAGCCCAAAAAACCTTTCTGGGCAGAGACAAAATTTCACCACATGAAAGATCAAAAGCAGAGTCCTGAAATTTAAGATAAATGCAAGAAAATTGTAATTGTACCACGAGGCAGATCTAGGATCCACCTCTTCCAAAGTGCAGTCTCTGACAGTTGGTAGCAGTGGTGATGCAGCAATAGGGGTGTAGAAGAGTGATGCCTCCCTACCATGCTCTGTGTGTCCAGCAGCCAGGTTTGCATTTCCCCTCCCTCCTGTTCTGTAGAAGTGATTCTGTTCTCAATCGCACTTGCTTCTTTCTATGTGTCTTTTTTTCAGTCCTGCTACAGTCTTTTTGAGATGATCAGAACTATGCTCACTACTGAGGTTGTGGAAATAACTATGGCTTTATATAGCAGCATAATGTTTCCCATTTTATGTTCTATAGCTTTCATATTAAGAATTTAAGAGTCAGTAGTGAAATGGATGTAGAGTTAATTCAGAAATGTTAAGAAGCAGTTAGATTTCTCTTTATTTTTGCCATTATCTTCATTCATACATGATATATAATTGTGCTATCATAAACAAAAATACATACATATATACAATATATATCATAAATAAGAAATAAAAATTAGAAGTCAGACTATTTATAATATTTAAGCACCTAAACAAATAGGAAGGTGGCTCTTGTAACCTGCAAAATTATTGAGGCAGCTAAGTGCTAGCTTGTACTGAAATCTAATAGTACATCACTTTGAAAACTCTGCAGGAATTAGCCTGCAGTTTAAGGGCTTTTTTAAAAAATTAGACACTTTATATGAATAAATAGGAAAAGGAAGATTTTTAAAAATCAGACACTTATCATAGAAAGCCTCAGTCACACAGTTCACTGAGAACATGAGGTGGCTCCTCAGACTGGTACTAGACCACTGGTGGATTTATAGACTGTAGAGCAATATAATGCAGAATGCTGCCTAGAAACAAGGTTTGAGGTCTGTGCTCTGCAGCGGTGACACAGCTGTGCTGCTCCGAGTGGGAGGAGTCCTCCCAGCATCTGCTGAGAACGCTCGTCACTGCTGTCCCCTGCTCCATCTGCCCCGTTAGGCAAGGAGTGTTCAAATCTCTATGCAGCGCCACAACCTGGGTGCATTATGATCAGACAGAGTCTGCTTCACAGAGAGATTCGCTCTGTTCACAATGATCCATGAGAACAGCTGCGGATTTCTAAACTTAGCAAATCACCTAAATTTACTGGACCTTAAGAAAAGTGAGTCATACAGATTTATTTAAAAATCATTTAATACTGAAACTTATTACGTGCTTTGACAAAGACTGGTCAGAAACTATGTTAACGTTGTTGCTATAATTATAATGTTTTGCTCCTAATTGTGAAAACTGTCATTATCTTCAAGTTAGGTTGATGTGTTAAATATCAGGAGAAGACCAATTTTTAGACATACAGAATGGAAGGCTGTAAGTCAAGGGTGAGAAATCATGTTGGATCTCTACCTGAGAGCTCGTGATGGCAAAAAGAACAGTAAAATCACCAAAAAAAAAAAATTGTAACTCTCTGATTTGTACCAGTTCTCCATTGCAGTGATTCATCACTGCAGTTCTTTGTTCTCCATGGCAGTTCTCTACCTATAACATGGAACAAAAAAAATTTAGAAATGGTGTAGATAGGGCAAGGGGCATAAAGAAATTCAGGCACCTTTGTCCTCCTGAAATAATATGAACCTCAGAAATGCCCTGTGGGTCAGGTCTGTGGTCCATTAAGTTCAATAGCCTGCCTCCAACTGTATTAGTGGGAAACACTATTTGGAAAGGGCACAGAAGGCAGGGTGTTGCCTGCAGTTCAGTCCCCTCATACTGCTTCAGCATCCACAGACACCAGATGAAGAAAGCTGGAGGGCATTCTGCTAGTCTTAAAGACTTATGAGGCAAAACCCCCAAACATTTACTTTTACCAGAATTGCTAAACACAGGCTAGGCTAAACTTGAAATGACTGGGACCCTTCCACTCATAGTTGAAAAAACAAAACCTAGACTCTGTCATAAGAAAATGTAAACAGTCAAAGACTTTCAAAGTCTATTTATGATCTTTTATATAGATATATCATTCATTATTCTTTTACAGTGTGCTCCTTTCTCCTAGGAAGCATATAAATGAGATTATATTTTAGCTGCTAATTAATAGTGTTCCACAGCCTTCTGACAACAGAGGAAATTCTTCAGTGTCAGCTTTGCTCTCCCTTGCACCTACTTTCTTTGAAATTACTTTTATCGTGCTTTCGGCAAGACTATAGCTCTTAACAGGGGCCTTGGTATCAAAGATGGGAAGATTCAAAGATGGACTTGCACACAGAAATCCTTCAGTTATATTTTACTTCAAAACTTTTATCTATTTGGGCTAAAAATGAGAAAATTATTTCTCTCAATAACATACCCCTGTATTTCACGAAGATGTTCCCAATGCAGTTTGTGTATTGCATTAAATGTATTCAAATGTGGTAAAAATGAGCTGTCCACTTAATTATTTGCAGGTCTTCAGTAATCTGCAAACTAACACAATCATTAAAAAGTAACATAATAATAATAAAAAACCAAAAATATGAATCTTCTATAAAACTGTTCAGGAAAGATTCCTTATAAATTTCTAAATGAAGGTATGCTGCATTGCTTTTATACTGTAATTTCAAAATCCGATGCCACTTAGTATGTGATCAAATCCCTCACAGAGGCTATCATATCAGACTAACATTAATAGTTAGACTTGGTGATCTTAAAGGTCTTTTCCAAAGTAAATGCTCCCATGATTCTATGATTAATACAGCAAACTCATAATTCCAAGTTTATTTAACAAGGTCTGATGTGTTAATTGATATATGTGTAGTACCATCCTGTGATTTTTGACTGGGTGTGGTATTATCTCCTGTGTTATCTGCATTTCTTATTTCTACTTGGTCCTTTTTATGTCATTCTTGCATTGTAAAGGGATGTTAGAATGAGTGTAAATGTTCTTTATACTCCATTTATATTCCTAAAATGGTATAAAATGAATAAATGAAGAACATAAGCACGGTTATTTTATGTAACTTTGTATGTGTTTAAAGTTGTGGGCTTCTCTGTGAGATTGTACAGAGTATCTCAGATTCCAGGAAATATTACATCTTCCCAAGTGAATGGCAATAATTGAAGTACCTATCTTCCATCTCTCACTTTAGAGGTTTTCTTCACTCCCTGTGTTACACAATCGTTATGGATGTGACATCCTGTTATTACATGAAAAAGTAGAGATTTCCAGGAGATAAAATCTCAATTAATACAAGGACCCTTTGAGCGTACATCTCTGGGAAGTCTAGCTAAAAATTCTTCTGAAGGAGAATCTGAAGCCAAGACAAACAGATTGCATTTCAGTGTTTTCCAGAGGTAGCCTGAATCTTCATACTCTTACATGAATGTCTTCAAATTAATTTCTACTTTCTTTTCTATTTACTTTTCGACAGCATGAATTTAGTGAAAATTATTTTAAACAAGATTTAGACTTCTGTTGATAAAGTTGTTATATACAAAGAGGAGGTTTAAACATGTTACTGTCTTTAAACAGTCCTGCTGATTGTATAGCAGAAATGCTGATAGAGGCTTATTAAAGGCAATGCTTTGAAGCATAGAACTGAAAAGGACCCAGAAACAAAAATAGACCAAGCCTGTCAGTGTCACATCAGGCTGACCACAGCATCTCAGGACAACTGAGAAACCTTGGAATATGACACTAGAAATGCATTTCAAGTATTGAGAGAGATATACAAACAAATTAATTTGTGGGTTTCATACAAAAGAAATTACAGTAGCATAAAACTATTTTGGGTTTAGACATGATTGTAATAGTAATATTATTTGTGTCTGCTGATTTGCATTCCATTTCACTCAATGTAAATCCAACACTGGCAGGACTACATAGGCACCAGTGAAGGTAAATGTGGAATTTTTAAAAGTATGAAACTTAGCGCCATGTCTCAATGAAGTTACATACAACACATTTCTGAAGACCTTAGGGCTTGACATGGGACAAAAAGATACATGAGCTAATTTATATCAGTGAAAAGTAGCTGAAACTAAGATGCTTTCAAATATCTGAGCTAATTATTCTCTTGCTAACTGTAGATGTCTCTGTGTTGTGCTCCACAGCAGAGAAATAGCCCTGCACATTTTTCAATATCCCATCCATAGCCAGTGGAATCAGAGGTGTCAGAGAAGATTTTATTTTGTCAGCATAATCTTGAATGCTGATGGTATGTATGAAAACAGTAATCTAGTTACATGTCAAGTGTTGGAAATTTTGTTGGAAGATTTGCAACTACACAAAACATCTTTTTACTTATATTTCATTCAAAAACCATTGCTGCCCAATAAACAAGAAATACCATGATGCCATTTTGTAGTCACTTTTCAGTAGTCACTTTTCAGAGCATAGCAGTTAATCTAACTCTACAGTTACACTGTTACTGTATATTAGAAAATACATGTGATGTTCAGTTACCTGCAATATAGGGCTAGGGTTATCTTAAACTTGGCATTTTTATGCCTTTTAAAGTCGTCATGCTGTAAACTGCATGCAATCCAGTAAAAAAAACACTTTTCTTTCCTTTAAATACAGTTGATCACTATTTCAGGAATATTCACCACATCAGCATCTATCCTTGCACAGGATCCCAGTAGGCAAAGTAGTCTGCAACCATGTCTTAGAGGGTCTCTGCCTCTCAGAATAGGGTACATAGTTCGTCTTTCTTACTGGTGAGATAAAATACTTACTCCACTGTTTTATGACTGATTTTACTTATCTCCAGCTATGCAAATAACACATTTTTGCATGTTTTGCAAGACCTGTTAACGCCCCTTCCTGAATCAATCAACAGCAAACCTGAATATTTCACCTCTGTGAAACAGTCTCTGTTATTATCATAAAAATCACATGGGCAACAGTAGGCTGGCAATCTATGTTTGATGTTTCTCCTCCCTGCAGCAGATAATATATGTGCATAATTGCTCAAGTGCCATCTGGTTGCAACTTAAGATGTGTTGCTCATTGATAATGAAAGCATTGATTCGGTCCCACACATAAAATGGAAGTCTGTTTAATACAAGTATGCATAATTTTGTAGGACCCTGATATAAAAAAAGAGCAATGCCTTGTCAAAACCTTTTAAGAAATGTGTATTTAATAATAGTTTTTCTAAATAGAAGGAAAATATGGCTGAAAGAGACCTGATTGCTTTGGAATTGAAAAATTTAATTGTTGCTGTGAGCATGGAGTGGCAGCGTGAAGCTCTCAGCCCATTTAATCACACTATAGGGCACCCATAGGGCTTCCCTAGCACAGAGGAAAGGAGAGGGAAGAGTGAGGTTAAAAGGTGGTTGGGGCTCAGGCCAGAGTGCACTGCAGTAAATGGCAAAACTCTCCTTGACACCTGTGTGTATGGCACTGCCCTTGTCTGCTCAAAGCACGGGGTGGTGTCAGAGCAATTGGAAAAAAACCCCTAAAGAAGCGGCAACTGAGCAAAAATACTATTTGAATGCACAAAAGACTTGCAGATATGAGAAAAAACCCATAATAATCCTTTTTTTCATGTCCACTGATAGTGCAAAAAGTAATGTGATTAAACTGTGGCAAGTGAGATTTACTTTAAAGCAGGGGAAACTCTTTAATGAACAGGGAGTGACTGGCAGGGATCTCTTGCCTGAAGCAGTTGTCAAGTGCCCATTAACAGGGAGGCTCTAGAAGAGGTTGAACACATACCTGCCAAGATAAGCTTAGCCCATTCTGCCATGGGGCAGGGAGATGAAAGAATGACCTCGGAGATCCTTCCAACCCCTGCTGTGGTCCTCTGTATTCTGCATGGAGGTTCCTCATCTCTCATGCCTTTGTAGCAACATTTGTGCATAACTTGTCATTTCAGGAAGCAATGCCCTTAGCAGTTCTTCCCTTTGACCAGTGTTTGAGATGAGAAAAAGGTGAAGCATTATATATTTGGTTGTTTAAAATCAGTTTTAAAATTTGCTTGTCTATCTGATAATGTTCATTTTAAACACAAATTATTGCTATTTCAAATGTGTGCAAAAGCGATAAGGGAGGTGACTAGCAGCTTATTATTAATTTGATGCTTTTATTTTCAGGAAATTAACATTCTGGCAAGAAATTTAATTGGACTTTTGTTAATTCTCACAGTGATGCTTTGGATTTTCCTTTTGGGACTGGAGAGAAAAGCCAGCATCTGGTGTTTGAGGATGCTAGGGACTTACACCATATTATGTCTAATATCTCTACTGTAAATAAACAAAATGAATAATTAAGTGAATAATGAGGTGTCCTGAATGAAGACTTCTCTGATGGTATCTATGGAATGTTTGTACTCCTGTCATTTATTCTCTGTTGGGCAACTTGGGCAGCATATTGCCCATAAGGGTATTTGCAATGTATTTTTTTCATGCCGAACCCAGAAATAATATTAACAAAGGTTGCAGATATGCAGAGATGCTTTTGCTCTTCAGAGCTCTATCTGTCTGTATGAAAGGGGCAAACATAAGAATAGGAGAATTTGTGTCAGGTCCCCAAGGACACTGACAGGCCTGAGTGCTCCTGCCTGGCTTCCCCCGGGGCCACCTCCACCCTGCTTATGGCCCAGGACCCCATGTCAGCCCCCGGGGCCATCAGCCCCTGCCGCAGCAATGCCACAGCAGGGCTGGGCTCCAGCTGCCCACAGCCCTGCCCAGCCATGGGCCCTGACAAGCCTGGCGTACCTCTGGGCTTGTGTCCCCAGCTGGTGCCCGGCCTGAGCCTGGCCTTGTCCCCAGTGACCTGCCCGATGCCCAGGGCTACTGCTCCCCCGGTGCCCCCAGCCTGCCCTGCCACCCTGGGGCTGCCCCTGGTGCCCCCAGCCTGCCCTGCCAATCCTGGGGCTGCCCCGGCGCCCTCAGCCTGCCCTGCCACCCTGGGGCCGCCCCGGTGCCCCCAACCTGCCCTGCCACCCTGGGGCTGCCCCTGGTGCCCCCAACCTGCCCTGCCAATCCTGGGGCTGCCCCGGTGCCCACNCAGCCTGCCCTGCCACCCTGGGGCTGCCCCGGGTGCCCCCAACCTGCCCTGCCACTCCTGGGGCTGCCCCGGTGCCCTCAGCCTGCCGTGCCACCCTGGGGCCGCCCCGGTGCCCCCAGCCTGCCCTGCCACCCGGGGGCGGCCCCGGTGCCCCCAACCTGCTCTGCCATCCGGGGGCTGCCCCGGTGCCCCCAGCCTGCCCTGCCATCCGAGGGCAGTCCTGGGTGTCCCCAGCCTGCCCTGCCATCCTGAGGCTGCCCCAGTGCCCCCAGCCTGCCCTGCCATCCGAGGGCAGTCCTGGGTGTCCCCAGCCTGCCCTGCCATCCGAGGGCCGTCCTGGGTGTCCCCAGCCTGCCCTGCCCTCCTGAGGCTGCCCCAGTGCCCCCAGCCTGCCCTGCCATCCGGGGGCTGCCCCGGTGCCCCCAGCCTGCCCTGCTGCCCCAGGGAGCTCCCATGGCCCACAGGGAGCCACCAGAGCCTGCTGACCCACAGCTTCTGAGGTGGTTTAAGCTCAGACAAAATGCAGACAAACTACATTAGAGGTGTTGTATAGTTTGTCCTGATACAAAACAATTCTGTGAATTGTTGGCATATTTTGCTGTTCGTGCTGCAGGGACAGACCTGGGATTTTTTTTGCCTGCTGGATGCAGATGGCCTCCCCCACTGGGTTCCCCTGTCCTGCTCGGCCACCTGAGACAATGCCAGGCCTGCTCTGGGGTGGAAAGAGGCAAGTCCCCGTCTTTATATTTCCAGGACTCCTGAGGGAATGCTGCCATTCCTTCATCAGCTCCTCCCAAAACACCAAGACTTGGCAGCTGGTTGAACTTGTATGTAATACTAGATGGAACTAAGAGACCACGGTCTTGTGCGGAGCAGCTGAGGGAGCTGGCATTGTTTAGCCTGGAGGAAAGAAGGCTCAGGGGAGACCTTACTGCTCTCTACAACTATCGGAAAGGAGTTCTATCCAGGTGGGTGTTGGTCTCTTCTCCCAGGTAACAAACAACAGGACAATAGGAAATGCCTCAGCTTGTACCAGGGGAGGTTTAGATTGGCTATTAGGAAAGCTTTCTTTGTGGAAAGGGTGGTCAGGCATTGAAACAGGCTGTCCAGGGAAGTGGTGGAGTCACCGTCCTTGGAAATGTTCAAAGAGTGTGTGCATGTGGCACTTAGGGACATGGTTTAGTGGTGAAGATGGTCATATGAGATTAATGTTGGACTCAGTGATCTTAGAGGTCTTTTCCAACCTTAATGATTCTGTGATTCATGAGTCTAGACCTGTTGGATGCATATGGTATCTTCCACACATAACAATTTTGCAATGGATGGAAATGTTCCAATCACTGGTACATCAGTGGCACGATGGCAAACTCTCACAGTCCATGCAGCAGCTAAGGACAGAGCAAGGGGTAGGAGCTGCTGGCTTCAGCCACAGACCTGCCTCAGCCATTGCTGAACAATTGCTTATTTTGTCTGTTCATTGCCTTTTTAAAATATTAATTGGAAGTAATCTGATTTGTTGATTTCATTTGCTTTTACAAAAAAAAAGAGGTGAAAACATGAGTGACTACTTGATACCTCTGTAAACGTGTGGCATCAGGCAAAGTGAAGGTATGTTTGGGTTTTTTCCCTTTCAATACTTTATTAACATTCCTGTGATTAGCACTGAGCAAGCTGAGACCTGAATTTCTGCTGCTATGCTGAGGCAAAAGGAGACACCTCCCTCAGCCAAATTTCTAGTGAACTTTCTGAAGACAACAATGGGGCAAGAGCCACAGGATTCCACAGGGGAGCACCACCATCATCACCACCATCTCCTGACCTTTAGACAAATTATTGAGGAAACCTGACACTGAGGCAGCTGGATTCTGTGGAATTAACATTATCTCAACTTCAGCTTTCCACCTTGAATATAGCTGTGTATAAATAGAATGCAAAGTGATTTTTTTGTATATGTGATATAATTAAAGTTAGCGTTTTCTCAGCACTTGCTGAATTCTGAACTGTAAAGGAAAGCTAAATGAATTGTCAAGGAGACATAGTGGAAATTAATGATGGGGACAGAACTCAGAAGAGCTCTGGACATCTGGGCTCAGTGCTCTGCTGAACACCAGTAATTGGTTAAAATCTGTTAATATCACCTTAGGTGAGTGTTCTAAGCTTTTCCCTGACAACTCTGCTGGCTGCTAGCTATGCTTTTGTGCCATCATTTCCAGCCCAGGGCCAGACATGCCCTTTTCCGTCTCCTTGGGAAGAAGACCGAGTGGAATTGGCAGATGACTGCTGCAACTGTATCACCTCTTTGCTCTGTCCCTTGTAGCCTGTGCTCCTTGCCAGTGGTCAAGTTACCTGGTCACAGGTATGTAGTCCCTCAGCTTCCTGTCATCTGCTTAGGAAAGTTTAACACCTGTGCTGGAAAATATGTGAATTGTAAGAAATATTGCCCCTGTCAGTGATGGAAAACTGCAAAAATCTCACTCTGAACCACAGATGTAGAAAAACAAGTTAAAAGACACCAGTGCTCTGCCACGACATCACTAAGATTTGATGAAATGACAGTTCTTAAAAAAAAAAACAACAACAACAAAAAAAACCAACAACAAACAAACAAAAAAACCCCAAAAACAAAACAAAAAACCCAAAAACAAAAAGGATTTTTATGTCTGCCTTCAAACACAATCTTGAATAACAACTCATATTCCCAGTATCATGGTATGAAACCCTAGACATTGCAACTACACAAAGTATAGTCTGTCCAATGTTAAACCACCAGCAAGGACAAACTATTTTTAGAGTTGTCATATATTATTGCACCTGAGCTTTATTGGTCTTCAGATTAAAAGAGGTTTTTCTTCAGAGAAGTTCACTTGAATTTTACACTCATTTACTAATCCTTACGTTACTATTCAATTTATTTTAAAGCAGATTCTTTGGGGAAAATTAGAAAGCTAATTTGAATTGATTCTTTGGAGATTCAGGCTTAAATGAAGTGCCATAAAATTGGCAGTCAAAGTGAAAAAATAGAATTGAATGCTATACTTGTACTACTCAATGGACACGGGCACCTTGCTCTTTGCTGCTGCTGCTGAGGGTTTTGACGCAGTATCTTTCAGACAATTTAAACACACCTAAGCATGACACTTCACTGAAGTTTTGGTCCACAAGGAACCACAGAGTATTCCTTGTTCAAATGGTTTTTATCAGATTATAAATTTATGGCTGGCAGGTTCATAAAATTCATCATTCTCTCCAGGTTTTCAAAACTAATTTTATAAATTCCTAGTGGCATTAATCCTAATATTGGGTAAAGTAATGCTACTTTAGCATCTAGTTGTGGACTTGTCAGAGCAATGTTCTTCACCAAAACCCTCCCCTTTTTCCATTTCTAAACGCACCAGCTCAGATTTGGGTAAGAATGCTTTGAGTGTCCAGCAGTTTTAATGCCCAATTTAAAACATTCTGTGACAAGTTTGATGTTTAGATAGCAAATGTGTGTTTTGGGTTTTTTCAGAAACAACATAACTATTAGATTTTGCTATCTCATATTACAGGGCATCTAAAATTGTTAATGTTTTCAGACAATTTAAGCCATCATGGTAATTCATTATGAAATGAGCAAACATTTGGTTTACAGGTTTTCAGTCAACAGGTCAAGCCTGTAGACAGAAACATTTTAGACATCTAGAGACGTTTTTCTGTAGAAAAATGAGACCGTCTGCTTAACAGAATTTATGTTTTTCTGTAACTGTTTGATGCATTTACAGCTTGGAAAATTCACAGAAATAATGGCTGAGGAGATGGTCATTCAATTTCCTGTCACGTAAATTACTGAGTAGATGTTCATTACTCCATCCCAGTGCTGTGCTTCCAACCTAATCAGAAGAAGTGAGGATTTGAAAAGACATGCTGGAGAAAACTCCAGTACAAGCTATTATTTGTTCTGCCCATATGGTCCCATATTAGAAATTACTGTTATTTTGTATGAGTAAATATATGAAGAAATATTTAAACTGAAAAAAAATATTGCTTTGTTCTTATAAACTTTATGTGAAAACAATTTTACTGAAAGAAGCCTTCATTCCCAGGATTACTTTCTGATGTGCCCAGCCTTCCAAACAGTATTAGTCAGGAGACATGCTTATTTGCTTTAGCTCCCATTCTAAGTGGACACCTGAAGTCAGACGCGAAAGTTGATATTTAAATGTGGAAACTATAATCCCCCAATCTTTCACACATGCTAAGTTTTGCTACAACCCTCAGCGATCTCAGTGGGAGCTGTGGCTGCTCAGCATTTTGACAATTTGGCAGTTTTAAGTGAGGTGCTTTGTGAAGGAGAGAGGTGTCTATCTGCCTTGATCCAACTCAAGTGCTCCTTGGAACCAGTTGGAAATGAGGGGGATGTGATGCTTCCCTTGTTTTGCTGCACTGCTGAGCTGATGGAAACCTACGAACTGCTCTTCTCTGTGCCCCTGGCTTTCTGAAAGCAGAGTTTGCTGCTCAGAAACTTTCAGGCACCTGCTATTCAGAACCTTTCTTCTACCCCTTTTTGCTTAAGACATTAAGCAGAATTTGCCAACATGCTGGCAGCCACAAGCATGTCAGGCTGTTTGGCTCTGGGAAGTAGCATGTGGTGCACTTTCTCATTCATAGGACAGAATTTTGACAGAGCTGATCTCTGGATCCCTGGAAATCCTTTAGCATCTGTCATGCTTACATAAAGAATAACATTTGCTCAAAGCCAGAGACCTGTCCTGAGTGTATCTCAATGGCTGAGAATCTGAAATTTCCCTCTATTGAAAATGGAATTGTTTCTGAATGCTGCATGCAATAAGAATATAACAACATGAAGGATAAAGAAAAAATAAGAAAAGCAAATTTCATCCAGTTGTCTCTGCTTTGTATTTCTGTTCTTACTCCATCAGAAACCTGAGTCTTTGCTCTCTGTGCAGAGCAGCACTCTGGGAACAAGCACTTACCCCTGATGCAACCCTGAGCCAGGCATGTCCCTCTCTTTCTTCCAAGTGAGAATGTGAAAAGACATCAGCACTGTCCAGTCCTTAGATCTCTGTCTTACGTATATGCTATAATGTTAAAATAAGCCAGGATAACCTTTTTCCATAGATAAACATACATTTTGTGACACAAAATGTAGCACAAGGTTTGGAAACCTGCCTCCTTCCTGCTCCCATCTCCCTGCAGGTTACGTCCTTCCCTCAAGCCTGGCTTTTCCGTCCTGTGGTTTTCAGTGGATTCTTGGGCTGAGTAAGTCCATGGAACTCTTGCAGTTCCTTGAGGAAACCTGCTGCTCCCTGGGTCCCCACAGCTCCAGGTCTGCTCCCTTCCGCCAGCCTCCTGGTGTATCCCAAGGCCTTCCCCATGGCCCCATCTGGCGCTCCCAAGCTGAGGAGGCTCTCAGCAAGCTCTTCCACCAACTTCTATAAGGATAAGCAGTGATTTGTTAAGAATCCTGTTGAATTAAGGGTAAACTACAAGCTTTCTCTTTTACCCATTGTTCTCATTGGTCATTTTTTCTTGGAGAAGGAAGTTGGCCAGCAGTTTTGGTTGTTACTCAGTTGTAAATAATGATGTAAACTGTTAAATACATGAATTTTTTTTATTTGCTGAAGATTAGTAAAGGTCTTTTAAGAACCCCAGCAGGTTTTGGGGGGCTTATTAAATCTTACAGTAAAAGGATGGATCCATACCTGATTCTAAATGGCAAATTAATTCCAAGTAAGGTCTAGAGAAAGTATGCAAAGAAAATGAAAGACACTTCTTACATTTTAGGAAAAAAAGGCTGCATGAGAACAGGAAATCACTGCAAACCATTTGAATAATATAAGCTTTTTTTTTTCTAATTAGACTTTGATAATTGCAGTGAATTGACTCTTTTTCATAACTATGTCTGAGTCCCCTTGCTGATCTGAGTGCTGTCCCTCAAACAGGGGTCTTATGTCTCATTTGTATTAAGATGAAAACTCACAGTTTTCTCAGGTTTATAGCAGAGTTTAGTTATAATGACTATTTTCTAATTATAGTTTTAAATAGACCTGATTTTATTTAGGTATTTATTAGATCTTGTCACCAGAAATAGTAACACAGTAAAACCAAGTTTGGTTATTAGCTAAACCTTTGACAGTATAACTCAAGCAATAGATAAGTTTTCTCTTTGAGTTTAGCAACAGAAGATGCAATTTCCATTATTTTAGCCAGCGTAATAATTTTCTGTAGAAAACCTTTTGGAAATGTTCTTTTACAAGATTCTGACCTTTTTTATTCTCATATCTTTTAGGGGCAATGTGAAAGAAGCAAAGGAGGAAATTCAAGTTGCAGGAAGCAAAAAAAGGACAAAACTCAGGAGAGGGTTTTCTTTTCAGAAAAATGAAAACAGAAAAAATCTAACAAACTTTTTTATGAGAAGCTGAGTAAGTACACATTGTTTACATCAAAACTACCTATGGAATGTTTACTTCAAAACTACCTATGGAAATAGTAGTATAAATGAAAATATTTGCCATTTGCCATTGCCCATAGGCAGTCTTACTGTAATTATTTTACTCTGTGTCTAATGCTGAAGTGTCACACCATGGAGACAAGTGCTTTAGAGGTGCCAATAGATAGACTTTTGATACTAAAGCACATGGTACTATCACACAGTATTCAAAGTGAGAAATAGTACAATGGCAAGGGAATTACCTTTATTTGAGAGCGGGGAGCACATGTCCATAGCAGAGCTGAGGGCGAAGCGGAGCATGTGCTGCACAGTCCGCGTGTCCTTTCTGCCTGTGCTGTCCATGAGCAAAGCAGAGAGCCTGGCGGGGGTGCTGCTGGCACCCAGGGTGCTACCCAGCAGCTGCAGTGCCCCGCACCTCTGGGTGTACCAACAGCTCACATCCTGTGCAGACAGGGCACTTTTGCTCTCTGGTGCTCTCCAGGTATAATTTCAATGGGACATCAGTATCCAGTTCCAGCCATGGCTGCCTTTGCTCTGTTTGAATTATCTGTTGACCATGGTAACTCCATTTATTTATTAATTTTTTCAAGCTATCAGAAAAGTAAAATCTAAAAGATATGTCCAAAGAACCAGAAAATGTACAACATAGTCATCTTTATAAAGTTGTATTTGTGAAACTACTACAGAAAATTATCTATCACAACATTTAAAAAACAAGACTTAAACCAAGTAATTTAATACTAAAAGACTATACAAGCTTCACAGTAAACCTTGTTTTTCAATATACATAGGAAACATAAAAGCATTGTCGTGCCAAGTAACAAATTCCCTTTTCTTCATCACATAACAAGACTTCTGACTGGAGCTATCCCCCAGAATAGTCTGATTTTATCTTTGTTTGTTGTTCACATTAAATCCAGTACATCATTTTTTGACTTTCAGAATCAGGTTGACATTTTATTATTAGTGTTAGTAAGCAGAAAATATTGTCAAGAGAGTTTACCTTAACAGTTACTTACATTGTCCTACATGATAATGAGGACATAAATTTTTTAATATCTATGCATAAGTGTATTCCAAGAAGCAGAACATTTGTAGTTCCAGAACTCTGTTCCCTTTCTTAAGGCTAATACATGTAGATGAACAAACTGATCTCCAAATAAGCCAAGTCACTTCAATGGTTTTACAGTAAAGGTAAGTTACAGCTCCTTCTAATCTGATACATCCTCTAAAAGGCTGAGGAGATGAAAGACCATTCACTAGACTAAGGTAAGTGCTCCGAGGAATGCAAAACTCAAAAAACTTACACATTTCTGTGACAAAATTCTACATGCTTTGTATTTGCTAAATTAATAATAACATAATTATTAAATTGATTTTATGAGATATACAACTTAAATAATTTTTTAAAAATCACCATTTTTAATATGTTTCATTCTCAGAACTAAATGTAAGGTGTGCTTAGCCACGTTTCAAAACTTACCCTGTAATTATAATATATGGAGGATCCAGGTGCCATCCCCCTTAAATTGCCTGGCCACTGCACCATGTAATTGAGGGCAGAAATGGACCAGGATCTGTCTGCTCGTATATGTCAGCAAGGAATTATCTATAATGATTCTTTGCCCATTCATCATTTGGTAGAAGATTTTGCAATAATTTCTTCATCTCTCATGCGTGCCCACTCTACAGCCATGTTTGCACTGTGTTTCTTTGGCATGTGTTGAAAACAATTATTAGCACATGCTGAAGACTATCAAATGGGATGTTTGCAGCTGTCATTTCCCAAGATTATCTTTTGCCTCCCATTTGGGCTGCTTATGTCTGTTGTCAACAGGCTGTTGGAGGATCATGTAACAGGGGCCAAATGCAAGACTCTTCTCATCAGACAGCACTTAGGGGTAGGAAACCCAAGGGAAATTAATGCAGGGGACATAAAAAGAGAAAATAAGCACAGAGAAGTAATAACCGAGTTTTGTTCATAGCTGAGTGATGTTTCATAACTTCAGCATAATTTGGCTTTTTGATGAAGCTAATGCTTCATTCAATGCAATTTTATTCTTAGATTACCTACAAATTCAAAATGATCTTCTGACTACATCATCTGGTCTGGCTCAAACATGACAAATACAATACGAGCAACTCCACATCACTAAGGCACTGGAGCCTGCAGCTGGAGAAGCCTGAGGCATTTCCTCAAATTCCCATGGAAGTTGCTAGAAGGTTTTCCTAAATAAAGAAAGTGAAATGCCTGTGATCAGACTATGGTCCTCACAGGATGGAGATGTGCTGGGAAAAATTCCCTGTATCTAAAGGCTTGTCAAAAATACAACCCCCAGCACATGCAGCATTTCACAGCTGAGAGCCAGATGGATGGTGCCCTTCACCCACTCCCCTTTCTCCACCTTTTCTTTTTTCATATGTTTTAGGCAGAGAGAAGTAATTAACAATACGTGGGCTGGGAGAAGTGTAGGGTATTACACTCCAAGAGTTAAAATGCTCACAGGCACTTGATGCCTTGCTGCACTGAGAACTACTCACAAGTTGCTGCTCCTAAAGTCCAGCCATATGTGTTAGAAAAACTAGTGTGAAGTTTTAATGTGCAAGTAGATAGTTAGACAGGTACATTAATATTTCACGGAGAATTGTTAGACTCAGATAAATATGCAAGAGGCTTTTATTTAGATCCAAATTTGCCTTTACTCAGGCATTGAATTCAGTAGACAAGAGGTTCAATATTTGACACTTGAGTGTAGGTATCCATATGAATTGATACTTCTTAGTTAGATGGTGAGTGTTTCTTTAAAATAAGTTCTCAACCAAATAAAGGTTAAATGAAGTCAGTGACACACAGGATGTGCTGCAGGTAGGAGAGCAATAAGACAGGTATGGCTCTGCATAACATGCATTTTTTATATTGTACTCTTCAGATTTTGTCTGCAAGAGGAGTTTGATGCAATCAGTCACAACTCTTACAAGAAAACAGAAATTCATTGACACTAATTATCTGCCTTAAGACAGAGCTTTGTACCACTTCTCCATCATCTCCCCCTCCTTGTCTGGCAAAATGAGAGTGAACATCAGTGCAGGTTACTGTGGGGAGTTGTTTTGGCTGGAGCCTGGCAGGCACAGATGGACAACAAGCTGCAGTCCTCAGTCCTACTTGGCTGAACAACCACACTGGGTCATCTAATGGATACTCAGAGCCATGAGAGCACTTGTTTGCTGTGAACTGCAGCTCCCCCGGTTTCCTTGGGCTGACAACTGGCACACCGTATTCCCTCTCAAAAAAATTTCTCTCTGATGCCCATTTTAGATTTGTGACAAGCATCGTGGCCTACTTCTTCTCTTCCTTCTCCTAAACACAGAGCCATGAGAAAGCCTCTACCCATTGTACCCCCCACTCAGCTTCCAGGCACTCGTGCGCTGTACAGAACATGGCTCATCAGGCTCATTCCTGGGCCTCCAGCTGATGATAGGGCCTGGTCCTAAGTAGCCCATATTGGCAGCACAGGCACATGACATGGTCAGTGTGGGTGCCCCAGGCACTGCTGATGCTTCCAGCCCACCAGAGCTCCCTGTTAACACCTGGCTAGGTGAGGGTAGCTAGAAAGGAAAAGCCATGGGATAAGGGCAACATAGAGAAACACAGGGCTCCTGTAGAATTAGCAGGATGAGGGGATTGTTGGCACTGTGGTGAGGCCTTGAGTATGGGCAGTTGACGACAGGAAGAGGAACAGCTGGAGAGAAGGGCATCAAGGCCATTTAGAGCACAGGACATCTGAGCACAGGGTAGACCTCTGCTGCCGTGGCTGTGTCTGCTCCTGGTGCTCTCTGCTGCTGTCCCAACAGCCACACAAGCCTGCTGGTGTCCTGCAGGCTCCAGCTGGGCCCCTTTTTTACCCTTCTTCCTGGTGCTACATCCCTGCTTTGTCCCTTCCTGTAGACAGTCCTTGAACCCTGCTAGTCCAAGCTATTTTTCTTTTATTCATTCCTGCAATCCCGCTCGTTGTATGAACTGAGACTAGTTTCCCTGCTAGCCCCCGTGAAACTAGCAATGCTGCACCCATCATTGCAGTCTCTGCTCCCCTCCAGACTGACAACATGGCTTCTGCTTATCTGGATTTCTTCCATGTACTCTGACACCAGGGTGTTAGATGGCTTTCTGGGAAGACAGGCTTCCCACTTCCAGTGGCCTGAAGAAAGCTGGTCTGAGGGTACACCTCTCAAGTATGCAGTGTGGCTCCTCTAAAACCCATGACAACCATGTGTAGTCAAAGCAATCACACCTAGATAGTGGCTAACGTTGCAGATGCTTGGGCTCTTTCACTGTATTCCTTTTTTTCCCTAATTTTTTTTTCTCCCTCCCTCTGTTTTGTACTTATCTTCCCACCACATCTGGCCCTTCAGTCTCCTTGCCCATACTAGAAAAATGAGGAATCTATGACAATAGTACAAGAGTGTCTTGTGACTATGACACAGTGGTAGATGGCTCTGACAGCACAATTATGTTGAAGCCAGTGGAATTGAGGCTTTTTTATCCCACAGCTAAGAATCTGACTCCTATTTTCAAAAGATTAATTCTTTTCAGATTTACAGAAGTCATCCAATGTCTACTTCTTGCTGCTCCTTCTTCTTGTCAGAGCACTTTACTTTTCTGTTCTCATAACAATCTATTTATTGAAAACAATGAATGATTTTTATAAGAATAATGGTCTTGTGTGTGAAGCTCAATCAATCCAATTTTCAAGCTTCTTCAAAGTTTGCCAAGCTCTACAGCTTAAAAATCCACACTTCAGCTTCTCACAGCAAGTGTGAGATGCTTCTTAAATTTCTGGGCAGTTGGAGCATTTGCTGTCCTCAGGCAACATCAATTTGTCCATTACCACAATGAGCCCAAATTGCTCTCCATGGTTTGATTCAGTTCCAGAGGCAAATTATAAGATTTAGGCACAACTGGGAAAATATAGGTGAGAATTTCAAAAGTTCCTTCCAGCACATATAAGCTCAGCTTCCTTAAAACTGCTAGCACTTGTGCTCCAGGTCAGTCAGTACTCAACGTCTGCTCACATAACGCTTTATTATACCTCTGTTAAGGTGCGTTAGGAGAGCCCAGCAGGCATACTTCTTATTTCTGAATTGACTGCAAGCTAGTGAACAGATGTGATTCCCTCCCTCTACCCTCCTGAAGAGCCATGCGAGTAATTTCACCTGCAGACATGCAGATGAATATTTACTCAGTGCAGGCAAACTACTTACATCTGCTACATTATTTCTCTTGGTTATTTCTCTGACATTGTCAGGAAGGCCTTTACATTGCTTGGCTGAAGCACTCCAAACAATAACTCTGTGAATAAGCTGCGAATGGACAATGAACTCATCTGAGTGATTTGTGACCATGGCCTCAGTCAGATTAATGAGAGTGCACATTTCTGCCATGTGGCCATTGCTCATGTATGTATATATTCTTCAGAGGTACTCAAAACCTGGGTTTTGCAATAAAAAAGTCCAAAACATTTTGGCATAAAACACATTAAAAGGGACAATTCCATAAGGTTTATGCAATGAAAATGATAACTACAAAAAAAGAGTACTAAACAAAAACTGAGTATGTATGAAAAAAAAGATAAAAAATAAGTTGCTACTGTTAAGCAGAGGGATGAAGTACTGAATTTTAACCTAATGAATTATAAAACAGATTTCTCTGTATTTCTGTGCCATGAGAAATAATCATATCAGACAACACATTTTAGAGTCCCTATTCTCTTTTTCTTGTGACGCTGCACCTTAGGAAACTGAGATTGGGTCTGTTACTTAACTTTTTTTTTAGTTTTTACATTTTTGCATTTAGTAATGTTGCACTTCTGTTTGTATCTGTTCCTTGTCAACATTACTTCTGGGCTGTGACATTTCAATAAAATAATGTCTTCATGTTCAATTAGAAAATGCTATCAGAACATGCTTGTGTTTAAACACATTTCAGTGGAAGGAATTATAAAATAAAGCCCCTAAAAACAGGCCTGTTGATCCCTGATTATGTGAAGCATCTTTTATCTTGATTATTTGCTAGATTTCTCTTTTTAACATTGCTTTTACAGGAACAGGAAAGAATACTATTCAAAACACATTAAAGAACAGAAAAAGAGCTGATATTTTCTCTTATTGTTCAAATATGTCAAGCATAAAACAAAAGGTAAAGAGTGAGTCAATATCTTGAAAGCACAAAAACACAGGATCGATCTTTTTATTTAAAGTGGTTCCACTTCATGAGCTGAAGTGGGAGTCCCAGATACTTCCACTTGTGAAAATCAGACCACATCAGTTTAACCTAAATACCCAGAAGTGGATTTGGTGGCTTGACATCTTTGAAAGCTCAGCAGTAAAGTTCAGCCATCTCCCCAGAAGGTTCCATGGAGGAGCAACACTAATTAAGGTCTTCTCACCTCTCACCCTGTACTTTTGCTTTTCCTTGTTCTTGTACATGTTTTTGCCTTGGGAACAAGGCTGAGATTTGGTGCATTGAGCACACTTCTGCTTGGCCAGCAGCACTATGGGTCACATGCCAGTGTCTGCAAGTCCCTGCTTGGGGTGAGGAGGAAGCAGAACTGGACATAACCATGTAGGGACTGAACTGCAGGACATGCTGCATGGCCTGGGAGACCCACAGAAACTTCCCTAGCACCCCAGAACCTAGGAGAGGTCTTTCTCCTTGCCAAGGAAGGCTTGCCATGAGCTTCTCTTTCTAATCTGACTTGTAGATGTCCACTGTAGGGAAAAGTGCAGGAAAGAGATATCCCAAGACACACCTAACACTGATGGCAGTGCTGCTGAGCACGTGAAGCATGACCTGGATGCCCTGCAGAAGCTGTGCCCATGCTTTTAAGGCTGAACAGACTGAAGCAGCTGCCTTGTGATACCCATGCACTGGCCCTTGATAGGGGACACTAAAGCAAATATACTCTTATCTCTCCAATAATCACCTGTAAAAAACTCCCTTCTTTATTCATTTCCCTGGGCAAACCAATTTTTCTCCTCTCATTTGGTCCATAATTTTATATATAGGTAAGCACAAGCCTGAACTCTCTGCTGTGATAGGTTCACTCACCTTTATGTGCTTCTACATGCCGCTCTGTGAAATAGGCCCAGCAACCCCTCCCCACCCTGGACACTGTGATAGTGTTTCTGAAGTGCTTCATGCACAGGTGATTTTGTAAGGGACAGTTTTAGAGTGACCAAGGAATATGCGCATTAAGGAATATAGCTCAATGAACTTGATGATCTTAGAGGTTCTTTCCAACCTTAATGATTCTATGATTCAAGTTTTGCATATCAAATATGAGTCTATGCAATCATGCACTGAACTGTTTCTGTCTTTATGGTGTTTCTGTAACTCTAGAAATAGCCTGAGTCAAGATGCCAGCATCTTGTGTGTTCCACATCCCTATGGCTGGTCCACTGAACTACAGCTGTGTCTGTTTGAGGACCGTGTGAGCCCCAGGCACAGATACAAGCTGCAAATCGAACACTTGCTCCTCCCTCACATACTACTTTCAATGTAAAGAAAACTGGGTGTGTAGAAGGCCAGAGACAGTTGTGGAGAACCACTCTGTAAACCAGGAACCAGATGAAAGGGCTCACTGCAAAGTGCTTATGCCCACAGTGTAGAGACTGCCTTGGCACTCAGTGTCCTTGAGAACCAATCATTAATATTTAATTTTTTGGTCAAATTTAATTTGTTAATTTCTTTAACTTCCAATTTAATTTCTTTGTCAAAATTATAAGACATATTTGTGTGCAGTATGCTACTTCTTCAAGTAAGAAGAGGCTAATGGCCTTAGCCCTGGGTTCACATCGAAGTTCACTTATGGCAGGCTTGACAGAGTGGGGCTATGGCTTCAGCACATGGCCCAAACACCTTGTGCATGTTGTTATAACTTGACGTTTTCATGGGACCAAGATACTCAGGTTTGGAAAATTACCTCTGAGCATGCAGAATTTGTCATTCCATGCACTTTGTGTATGCAATGTTGTGCACATGCTAACTGCAATAAAAGAGATCTTCACACACCAAACCCATCAAGAATTTATGAACCGTATGCTTTGCCTTGAAGAGGTTAAGCAGGTAAAGGGTGTCTCTGGCTACCTTTACACTTTTTTATCATCTTGAGGTTGATCCCACCCTTTCCCAACAGCCCACCTGCATCTGCCATTTCCGCATGTTCGGGTGTTCATTGCAGTATGTCTGCAAGCAGCTAAACCTGTACTGGTGTGGGGAAGATGGACAGTGCCCAAGCCCCAGTCCTAAGAGTGATACAGGGGCCAGAAGCACCAAGCTGGCTTCATCCAACTGTCCAAATGGCACCTTCCAAATGTGCTTTCAGAGGCTACTAGAAACACCTGCGCTGTTGTGAAGTGTTGAATGTTCCTGCTAATGTACTGCCTCTTTAGCAGGGCACTCAGGATTGAGCTCCAGTTAAGGCAACTGTGAGCACCTTGTACGCTTTTGTTGTTAATGTTGTTGCTGTTACTGTTTGTTTTCTTATTTCATTGCCGTTTCCAGTAAATTGTTCTTATCTCAACCCGTGATCTTTGCCTTTTGTGACTCCAATTCTTCTCTTCAGCCCCAAGAGGGGAGGGAGAGAGGAAGGAGGTAGTGAACAAGTGGCACATGGTTTGGAGTTTTGGTGGGAACACTAAATGGGAGAATACCATTCCTAAACCATGATAACATAGCACTGGATTCCTCTGGGCAGAATATAACAGGCCACTGGTAAGTGCATGGTGCTGCTAATGGAGTTTGCAAAGGTGTAATCAGTGTAAACACTTTGTGTCTGGCAATTGCCTACATTGGGTGGAATGATGTGTCCCAGAGTTTCAAAAGCAACTTTTGCAATTGTGATGGGGTTCTTCTCTCCATGCTGGGTATTGCCAAGGTGAGGGTAGCTGTATTGTCTGGGGCCATAGAGGAGTCCTGTCTAGAGGAATGGCTTGTATGCTGAACCTTGTTCAGGAAAATTGCTCTGAGCTGACCTCTCAGTTGGGCACATTTGTGTAACAGGGTACCTATTTGTATGGAAGGGCCCTTCCGTGTAATGAGAGCCCAAAGTGAACAGGATGCTTGTCAGAGGCTATGCTGGAGATTTGGGGCATTACACGTGCTGGCTGCATGTCTTCAAAGGCTCCTGCATGCAGAGACAAGAGGCATGGGAGGTGGGAGCCAGCCTGTCAATACTGAATGCACCAGCTGCCAGAGTGTGTGGCTGCCATGGGCTTGGGCCCTGTGATCCAGTGACCCTGAGTCTGAACTTGGATGATTTTTATAGCCAGAAGAGATGTAACCTGTGGTGTTTCTGGGCAGAGCTATTTGCCGATTAACCTTGATGACCTTGGATTCTAATAATGCAGTAATTTTAAGGCTAATGTAGCAAATTTAAGCAGTGAAGACCTTTCAGGTGACATTTGTGTAAAGATTCCACTTTTAAAATAAAGTAGGATTAGAAAGAACATATTAGCTAAAACATTTTGCAGCTATTTTGGACTTGACATCATAATTCTTGTGAATTAATGAGAGTTATCTGTAATGTTCTGGCAAACCTTTCCTTCTCTGTTCATTGTTTATCAGCTCTATTATCCCTTGTCATGTTTTTAGTCTCAGCTAAGAGACTAATCAGAAGCCAGATAAAATAGCCTGAAAGATCTGTGCTGATTTCAGACATCTCTGGAGCAGACTCTAATGCTAGTAATCTCTTAGAATATGAACCCAATTTTGAAGGCATTTATACTGATGGAATAACTGCTTCCAGGAAGTTACTCTGCATTTCCATCATTTAAACTCTTCTCCTTTTATTCACCTGTGCACCACCAGACAATGCTACTGTGCTTTATAAATAACAGTGAGTAACAGACAGTGATTGTATCCTCATGCCCTCTTTCTATTAAGTTCTGAGCAGATTTGGATGGGTAAAAGCTTTATGCTTCAGATTCGCCTTTTATTTGTCCCACTTAAATTTTTCATCTATATAAAATTATTTTCCCTCTTCAGTCCTTCCCTGTTCTCTCCTGCCTCTGACTGCTCCTCAGCATTTTAGTCAATAGGAGCTTCAGTCAGTGCAAGCACATTAGGAATTAGCCCAAGAGCAAGTGTGTTATGAGAAAGTTTCCTATTATTTCCTAAGAGAAGATAAAAGCAAAGGAAAGAACCAAATATACTGAGCGAAACAAGGACAACAGACAAGTACAGGATCAAGGAGGGAAGATCTATTAAACTTGCATTCAACTCAGTGGAAATAGAAGGAGCCAAGGCATGTGTCTGCAATTATCATACAGTGCTTTGGGACAGTGATTTCCAGTATGCTAGTTCCCATTTTGTTTAATTTTTAATTCAAATTGTGTACTAAAAATAGGGAGCATTTTGGAGCTGAAAAGATGTGAATGGCATAGGAATAAAAACCAGAAACTGCAAGAGGAATGCTGCTGTAGCTGAAAGAGCCCTGCTGGGATTTTTAGCTTTGTGTCTCAGTCAGTTAGAGTTACAAAATGCAGATTTGCCTTATCTGGGTCACTTTGGCTGAGAGAACACATGGTAGTCCCTTTGTGAAATAAACAATTAGCCAGAGCAAGTGGTCATCTGTCTAACTCTCTTTCTGTAGCTACTGCTATTCCCTTCTCTTGTGTGAATTTATTTGTACAGATGATTATTAATAGCAAGAAGCTTTTAATTTTTGCAAGTTTTATAAAAAATGCTGGACCTTCTAGTTTTCAGTTTGTATCACTGCAACATGGCTTGTTTGTCCAGAACCAGAAGGTCAAATGACTTTTATCTAGATAAAATTATGAAAACCTTATGCTTATATATTAGCCTCCTCTCCAGAGAACACTGGAGGATTTTTTGCCCGAAGTCCCAATTCAGCAACTGCTCTGAAGAGATCCCTTTAAAAATCAGAGCTATTCCTTCTCTAGGCTAAGCAAAAAAAAAAAAAAAAAAAAAGCTGAAAAATCAGGAAGCAGTTTCATCTAATTCTTAAGCAGCTGTGCTTTACAAGCCTCAGAGGTCCTCTGCTATGGCTGTGTGCATGTGGTGTAGGCACCACTCTTTCCAGCAGCCATTGGAGGTGGTGCTGCCCCGTCTGCCTTTGGATGTCCAGTACATTGAGACTGGCATTGGTGACTTCTCATGAGACAGCCAATTTGGTGTGATAAAGACACAAACCAGGAAACTTCCACAACTTCAGCTTTTGCTTTTTGTCCAAGTTACACATTTTGTGAATTATAATATTGATAACGTAATATCATATCTTTGTCTAGATTTCTGTGGACTTCTGTTTGAAGGATGAAATGCATTTGCCTAATTCACATATTAAATCTTACACCCAGGGAGGCTAAGAAAGAATAATTACCCTGAATTTTACAAAATCACATCCTTCTTTCCAGAGCTTTTCTGAGGTTCTCCAACCATGTCCAACTGGAAGGATTGTTACACCTAATGAACCAGCTTCTCCTTTAGAAAATACTGGTTCATTCAACTAGAGCAGAGGGTATTTTAGAAAAAAAATTATTCATATGTTTCATTTTCTGTCATTTTAAAATCTGAAAATCAATTGTGGTTCAGAGTAACCAAGGATAGTTAAAGGGCTTTAAGTGCTTACGTCAAGGTGGGACTGTAGTTTTCTGACTTACAATGGTATTGGTAGAAATTGGCTGATACCACCAGATATACCACCTGATGCCTGCTTACACATCCTGCTTAGCTTTGTAAAATCTGACCCCCTGAATGTTAAGAATTAGGGGAATACTTGGCAATCTTCCATTGCGCTGTCAAGGAATTTGCTTGCTTCTCCCAGGAAGCTTAGAAAAGTGTTGGGTTTTGTTTTGATTTTATTTTTTCCCCCTCATTTTCTTTCATCAAATGTTATTTCCAGTTTCTAATAAGCTTTGGAGCTGACAGTTGTTCTGGAGTTACAACCAATGTTAAGCATACAGGGGTCAATGAGGACTAATTTAAATCTTAAGGGGAGGATTTCAGCTCAGAAGTGAGCCAGGTCATATTCCAAAAGCAGTGAATTGTATCCAGCCCCATTGTGGGGGAAGACTGGCATCTGAGCTGCAGCTTACATGTTACAAACAGTTTGTGATTATGTGTGTCTAGGAAGGGATACTACAGATAGGTACCCTTATCATTCTCTGAAGTTTTTATATGTGAATTGCTTGCCAAACCTGAAAATTTCTCTTGTTTTCTATTGCTGTTGGAGAAAAGATACTAGAGACAACTTGAAAGCAAATTACTGTTGTGTGGCATATGGCTGGACCTGAGCAGTAAACCACAAACCAATCTTCAAAGCTGTTCCAATTGCATCCTCATTCCCCAGAAGCCTCTTCACAGAGTTGTCTGTTTGGACTAATACAGCATGTTGTTGCTGTGGAAAAGGAAGGCAGGGCTAGATGTCCTGCATCTGCTTTTCTTGACAATGCAGCAGTGTGATTTCTCCTGCAGTAAAATGTGTTGGAAAGCTTAAATAAATCTTTTAGGAGCACGGCTCATGACACAGGCTTGGAGCAGTTGGGACACGACCCTTGTAAGTGAGGGGAGCCTGGGGTGCGAAAAAAGAATCTTGCATCTTTCACTGAAATAATTCCCCAAACAAGTTTAAAGTTTTGAACAAGAGGGGAAAAAATAGCTTGTGTGGGATCACCTGAATGACCTTGCAGAGCAGGATATCCTTGATATCCTTGATTTCCTGATGACACATCAGGACAACAGTTCTTTAACACTTACAGAGTATATTTTATCTTCAAAGCTTCACAAACATTATCTAATTAATCCTCATAAAGCCTGAGGGAGTTACATACATATTGTTACAAGCCATGGACCAACAGAGGACTTCACAGTTGTCACCATGCCTCAAGCTGTGGCTACTGCTGGCATCATCCAGGGCAGGAATTAAGATGATCTTACAAAAAGCATTCTGCTTCCCACTCCCAACAAGTGGCAGTTCAATGAGACTGTCAACAGTGATTTGGAAGTTGTGATTCAAAATGAAGCTGAACTACTTCTATCTACCACAGTGTAATATAGCCATTCACGGCTAATGCCTTTAACCAAGCAGGCTGTTGGCTGCAGCCCAGGGAACTGGGGCATAGGGCAGAGGAGTGTACTCAGTCAAAATCCCAGCAAGCCAGTGCCAGCTCTTGCACTGCTGGAGCCATGCTATAGCCCTGAATGTTCATCTTCACACCTCAGGGAAATGAAGAAGTAGATCCATAGCAGACATGCACAGAGAAAGTGAGCAGCATTGTAACTCTGTACAAACTGTCTGTAGCTATATATATATGTGTGTGTGTGTGTATGTATATACATATATATATAGATATTGTCCTGTTTCTCTTGCTGCTTCTTCTAGAGCCATGATACCAGGGATGAAGCAACTGCCTTGAAGCATCTTGCTGCTACCCGTTCCTCCTTAGCATAGATAAGGCCATCTGTGCACAGCTGAAGTGAGACAATATTTAGGAGTCTTCCAGGATACTAAAGACTGTGCTTTCTTTGACATCTTGTGCTGTTTAAGTTCATGGCTGTGCTCCCTTTGAACTTGCTTACTTGTTATGTAGTTCTCCCCACTCGCATAAATTGAAGTAGAATGCAATAATGCATGTAAATAATATGGCCCAGGGAGGGCACATGTAACAGAATCCATGCTGGTAGGAGCCAGCTGATGCTTGGACATCACAGGTCTCTGCACTACGTACCAGTAGGTTTGACATCTGTGTTACATCCGTCAGTCAATAAAGCCCACGCTGCCCACCTTTAGAGGGTGAGTTACGTGTGAAAAACTGCTTTCTCTTAGTTACCAGGACTGAAAGAGAGCACTGGGATTGTGGAGACCTGCGTGGAAACTGTTGTGGTAGATACGCCTTATGGAACAGAGAAGGATGTGGCTGCAAGGCAGCAGTTTTCTGCTTGACTGAAAGTCAGACTACGCACCCTGAAGGATGTTTGCTTTTGGCCTGTTGTTAAAGACCTGCTTTAATGGCAATTCCACTGCCATCTCAGTGAATCTCTTCTAGTGAGTCTCTATCCTCTTTATGGTTTTCCTAATATCTAACCTAAATCTTTCAAATTGTCACTGTTGCAATTACATTCTCATCCGTTACTTCTCCACAATTACTTCCTGTCCGGTCCATCATGGACATGGAAATTATTTCCTTTCTCTGTGTGACAGCTTTGTTGTACTTAAAGGATGCTGTTGTGTTCCAGATGGGACTTCTCTTTGATTTAAACAACCCTGGTTCATTCAGCCTGTACTTGCAGACTGTGGATTCTAGAGAGCTGATCTATTTTGATCCTTCCATCTGGCATGTTCCTGGTTGTTCCAGGTCCTCCATGGGACATACCGGGGATGTGACCTCACCAGTGCTGAACCAACAAGCAAGAATTACTTCATATGTTTTTAATGTTACCCAGTGAGAGAACTCTGCTTTTTGGGTGTGTCAGTGTTTACTGGGGCCCAGGATAGGCACAGACCCAGGTGTCAAGGAGGGATAGCATTTCCCAGTGGTCCAGAAAACACTTAAATGATAGATTTACCATCCGATTTTCACTTCTTCCCTTTTACATTGTACCAAGAGTAGTAGTAAAGGAAACTTACCTCTGTTAAGCAATTTCTTCTCTTGTAACTTCCTAATTTAGGATTGCTAAAATGCAGCAGCACTAGTGATATCACAGCTGCACTAGAAAATTAATTCCAAAATTAACATACCCAAGACTCAACCAAGTGAAGCAAACTAATTGTAATGGGTGAGTCATGATAAACTGTAGAAAAAAAGAAGTTCAGAATATTTAACAGACAATACCAAAGGTCACATGAGAAAGACACAAAGGTCAGTATAAGAATTATTATAGTATTAACATCTTAAGTTTTGCTCCTTCAGAAACGAAGTCATGTAATCCTAATTAAAAGTGAAATACAACTATTCTTGTGAAGAAAGACAAAACAAACCAACTAGTAAGATGCAAGTACACAGAAATACATAATTTTTACCAAAACACTGAATGTGGCCTAGGGATGTTGCACAGGCAAGTGGCTGCAACTTGACCAATGCTGATTTCCGTGTGAAATGGAAGCACATTTTGACTGGAAAATGTAAAAAGGAAAATAAACATCTCTGTAAGAGAGAGGGGATTGTGTTTCATCAAAAGCAAAGTGGTGTTTTGGTGACCAGAAAATTTTGTACTTTGGAAAAAGTAAAGGAGATCTTAAAAACAGGTGAATGACCTTCATGTTTCAGCTACTTCCTCTTCCCCAGTCTTGACAAAGAGGCTGACAAACACTCCTCCCTACATTTGTCACTATGTGTTGCAGGAAATGAACATAACAAAATTTGGTGCAAGACCTTGTGAAAAGGAAAGGTGCTTTTATTTTATGCAAATCTATTTCCAGTCCTTCATGTTCATTCTTGCAGATTGTTCGTGTATGCACACACACATTTCTCACGTGTGTTCACACTCACTCAAGAACTTCGTGCTGTCTGTGCCCAGGGAGGCAGGGACAAGAGATGCTGAGCCTTGACCACTTACCAGGTCTCAGCTTTTTCTTTTCTGGCTGTGACAAACTCCTCTTTGGCTAATCCTTTCATACTCTCTATTGAAGCAGGGTCCTCTACTGAGAATGGGAGCCGAGTAACGACAAACACCGATACAGTTAGATAGCGTTCTCCTTTATTGTTCAAATCAAGCAGGGTTATGTAGCATTTCCAACTAGTCATCCGTTGTCCATGCACTGTAACTAACTCTAGGATTGGATACTTAGGTAAAATCACGCATGTCTACTGTCTACTAATTGGTTAACATGCAGCAAACAAGTGTCCTCCCTCCTCCCAGCTTGCGGTTATCGCATCCCGTTTAACCTCCCTTTTTTCTCTTTTACACCTCACGGACACTCTCAGCACTAAGTCATGTTAATCTCACAGCACTCAGGGCAAGCAGGCCTCTCTAAGTCTGGCTTGTTCACTGCGTTCAGATACAGACCATGTTCATTCTGCTCTAAGAATTCTTCTACACTCTAGGAACTGAGAAATTACTGTAGTGTAATAGATTGACCTCAAATCTTGTTCAATCCTTGCTCCAAGGATGTAAAGCAGGGTTCCTCCCCTTTGTAATTGTTTCCCTGTTCTAAGATTATAATCCTATTTCCTGTTGAGACAAAAGGAGGACAGTGGCAAAACAGCTGAGGTACAGCCTTGCTCCCATCTTGCTGTTACCAAAGTGCAAGATTTGTGCTGATGAACCATCTCTGATGGGCTTTATTGCAGAGTGGCCAAGTGATGTTCATGGGAATGCACTCCTCAGCATCTACAGCTCAATTTCTGCCGTTTGCATCCTTGGTAATCAGCATGTGTTATTCTTTTAAACCTTGCTCTCTTTTCTTATAGTGCTCTGACACACAGGAATTTTTATTCGTAAGTCAGCTAGGTTAATCTTAATAAATATGTCACAAATATCCACACAGGTGATAGTCTGCAGCCAGGACCTTGTAAGTTGAGAAGTATTTCCCCAGACTCCCAGAAGCTCCTAACTCAGCAGAGGCTTCCAGATGGAGCGAGCAGGCTGATGCAGCCCAAACACACCTCTCATCCCAGTGAGGAAGGGGATTATTGCTGCCATAGTACTCGCTGTTTGCCTCTGCGTAAGATTGGATAAGAAGGGCGTATGTTTATTTTATTTAGATAAAGCAAGGGCCAAAAATGTAGGCTGGCAACAGTGAAAGCTCTTAATAAAGAAAAGAGCTATAGGAGAAAAATGCAACCGTGTGTTATCACTGAAGACCTTCTTAAATAGTTTCACCATTTCCTGGCGCAGAAGATTTGCCCCCACAGCAGCCCACACTGCCCAAGGATGGGTGTATCCTAGGGCTTTCTCAGGGCCACAGTTTTTCCCTCCCCTGCTGAGGGTACCTCACCCCAGGCAGGCAGGTGAAGAGCTGTCCCTCTCTTCTCTTCCCCTTCTGCAAGTCAGGCTATTTTGTCTTTTCTCTAGACTTCCAGGCTTCTTGTTTTAAGGATACACTGGCAAAACTTTATAAATTGCACCCCTTGAAAGAAAAGACATTTTATAATCACTTTATTAGAGTTACACTATCCATCTTACACTGAGCTTTTCTTAAAGATCAAATATGATGTGGCTGTTGGATTAAACATCCATCTCTGTATACCTATATAGTTGGTTTTAGGGTGACACTCTTAGTCAGGTTCTTGAGGAGGAAAAGGATAATACACTAATAAAGTTACAGTTACTGTATTAGGTCCAAAATATAAATCCATGTGCCAGTTGTTACAACCCAGCTAAAGAGGGGGTAGGAATCCATCAAATTATTTTCCTGGAGTTTTATATAGCTAGTCATAAGAGTTAAATTAAATGAATCTGTGTGTGTATGTGTGTGTGTGTACTGCCTAGATTTATAGACTCCTTAAAATGTAAGTATTTCAGGTCCTGCTGACAGAGCACAGAAACAGAAGCCAGGATTGTTTCACCCACATAGCTGGCTTCAACTCTCATTTATTTGGATGCATTTGGCAGTACTAGAGGGACTCATGCATGGTTCACACAGACATTTCTCGGGACACTTGTGAAAATTTTGGGATTTGAGCCTTGAAGCACCAAGAAGCAGGAAGGAAGGTAACGCTGCAAAAAGCATTTCCTTTGGCAAGTGCTCCCTCTTCCCATGCCAGGATCCCTCAGTGAACCAGAGCCTTCAGGCCACATCCTAGCTATCACACAAAGCCCTGCTTAATATGTGTGTAATTTTAATGTATTTTCTTTCCTCTGTTAGTTATTTTTTGCTAGATCTCTAGCCAGGCCAAGCCAATGTAGCTTTGCTGGTTTGGGCTACTTGAGGATGTAACCCTCAGTCAACAAAAATGAAGTCCCTTAGCTGCAGGACAGTGTATACCTGTAAGTATGCACAACAAGCAAACGAAATTATAAATGCACCAAACTTCATTATCTGGGGTGGCGGAGAGCGAAAGGAGAGATTTTGGCCGGTATCCAGTCCGACCAGGGTCCGCAGCAGGGTAGGCACTGCAGAAGCATTTCTGTCTCTGCAGGAACCCACCGTGGGCTCTGCAGGGCTTGCAGCTCTGGCTCGGGCACCGCAGCCCCTGAGCCGGGTGCCACCTCCCAGCCTGCACAGACACCGTCCCTGGGGGCTGCTGCCTGCGATGGTCCTGTGCACCCTCCCTGTGGGATGGGAGTCTGCTTGGGCTCAGCGAGACCGCTGGCAGTGAGCCCCATCCTGAAGGGCTTTTCCTGCCTCCTAGACATGCAGCCCTGTTGGATCTGGGTGTCTTTATTGCCAACTTTGACCCATGCACGACTGATTTACTTTAATTTAATGAGTTCTTTTAGCGCCTTCATATTTCACTTCCTTGCCACATTTATTCCTCCCAGCTTTGCCTTTCTCGAAGCAAAGCAGCTCCTTCTCCTCTGGACTCCCTGTGCAGGACAGGCAGTCCTTCGGGCCTGGCAGAAATCCTTTCCCATCTGTTCAGGTCTGAATTCCTCTCATGTGACCACCGCTACCTGAATGGTACAGAGCTCCACAGGGGGCCCTTCTCAGTGGCTGCAATGGTATGGATGTTTCTTCGAGGATGAGAAAAAGCATTTCTGAATTCATCTACCACAGTCTAGGAGTGTGTATGATCATCTTTTAGAAGTACTCACCCTGCAGCTGAGTGCCCTGTGATTTTATCTTCTTTAATTAATTTTCAGCTCTCCATCTAACTGCAACAGTTTTGTTACCAGCCTTTGCTTTTCCAGATAAATTCAGGCTCTTTCTGTTTTTCAAAGTAATCTAGGTCTTCTTGCATGACATTCCAATCCTTTGCTGTGCTAGCACTACTTCCTAAATTTGTGACATCAAAAAATTTATTGATATAAATATATATTTAAAAATTATATTTTGATATAACATTCTTTTTTATAAATTCCTCTGATGAAATTATTGTACAAGAACACTCCATGGGCATTGCTCTTGGCACGTGCCTTGGCAGAAACCTCTTGCAGCTCAGTCCCTCCTCCTTCGGAAGAATATATTATTCAGTAAACTCAGGTTATATTTTATCTCATTTACTTTCATGTCCTCAACTTTTGTTTTATTTAGAAATTATCCTAACAAATTGCACAGTACTGATCTCAGAAAAAAAATTACATAAAATTGTCCAGATCACTTTTCATTTCCTTTCTAGAGGTGCTACCAGTGCTGTTATCCAGGGAGACAGTGCCCCTTGACAGTGTCATTTGGTGTCCTGGTTACTCAGAACTGGGGAGGGACATCACCTCCTCTTGTTCCCTCCTTCTGCCCTGAACACACATTTAGGTTTGGAACCGTCCTTGAATTACCTTTAATCTTCACATCATTCCCATTTCAGAGCAGTTCTATTTTCATTGTTTTCTTGTTATTTATATAGCTGAAGAGCTATTTGTTATTTTAATTTTCTTTGCAACTGTATTTCTAAACTCTGACCTTCAAGTCAGTTTTCTTTGCTGATCTGTCTCTTTCTCCATTTCATCTAAGTGCTTTGATTACTCACACTTCGGGTGATTAACTTAGCTTTGTTTTAAAAAGGACATGGGGTCTTGTGGCAAGAGACATGTCCCTTGCATTGGGATGTGTGACCTGGCAAGGGGCTGAAGCTGTCCCAGTCTTTCTGTTGCAGTGGTATTGGGAACAGGGTCTCTCTGGCTGCCTGGAGTAGAGAGAGGGAATATCTAGAGCTCCATAGTGTCTCAGGGATTTCTTGCCAGCATATATATAGGATGATCTCTGTATTTCAGGATGGCTGTGGTAATCTGGGATGTCTGATCTCCCTATGAGAGACAGCCATTTTGAAGTTATTATTCATGCTGTTAGATCTGAAGTATTTCATTAGAAATTGGTTTTTTTCCTCAACTTACTAAATTTCAAGCCCTCTTTAAAGTCAAATTCCTGAGTTATTTGGTCAATTTATTTTCACTAGTTTTTCCTGGTAGTTAGTTCAATAAATAGTAATAGGTCTATTTTTGTTCATTATTTGCTTTCATTTTAACTGAGCCAGTCCATGCCCACTCACTGCAAAATTTTGTCTATGATTAGCTCTTGTGTGATGCATTCCCCTGCTCACCACTGTATCTTGACTCAGTGTCTCTTTGAAGAAATCTGGGTCTCCTGATCCACAAGTATTTAGGCCATAATAATAATGGTGGTGTTTGTTCTGCAACAGAGGCATGGGATGTGACACTTCTGTGAGAGCATTATTGGGTGTTAGAGCCTTTCCTGATGCTGTTCCTGGGCGCTGTCAGAGATTCAGTAGAACCAATCTTTACTGTTGTTCCTCAGATTTACTTTAGTCCTAGCAGATTGCCTCTCATCCATGTTGCCTATTCTCTTTCCTTTATGAACTACCACATCATGTTAATCTGCCATGATAATCTCTATTTCCATATTTCCTGAACAGCATGTACCTTCCAAGGACTTGTGAAATTAAAGTGATTAAATCAAGTCGTTTTTAGGATAACGTTTTCCTTAGGCTTTTCAAGTCCTTTAATCTGCACTAGTAAAGACTAAGTAGCCCTTTCACTAACTTTTCTTAGCCTTATCTTCTGCCTTAGGCTGAAAGAGAATAGAGGCACATACTTTCATCTGTGAATCATGCAGTGTTTCAGTTACACCCTTTCTTTTTCTTCTTGCACTGAAGTTTACTGGGAGATCTCAACAAAAACAACATTAATCATTCCGCCCACCCCCGCTCCTCTTTAAAGCTTCCTTTACAGATTAAAAAAAAAAAAAAAGGCAGTAAAGTCCTCCCTTGGAAACCTGTTTGCCTTGTGTGAGGTACAGGTATTTCCGGGTCTTTATTGGGAATATCTGAGCTGTACAAATACTATGCTAATGATCACCACCCCTTTGCAGGAAGGGAGTGCTCTTAGCACCTTTACCACATATCATCCTTGCCTGAGGCATGCCACAGACACCAGCCTCCTTGGTTTTTCCTTGTCCTTTATTATGTACTCCACTATCCATCTACTATGAATCACTCACAAACCTAACCTAACCATGACGAACATGTGAAGAACTAATCTTCAGTTTATAAGATGAACTGGATTAAATAATGAAGGTATTGATGCCACTAACTTGTTTTGATTTGTATGTATTTAGACACATTTTGAAATCAACAGGGAAGTATATACAACTTGTTGAGCTCAAATATTTCCTGGTTATTATCTTTTCTTTTCTAATAAACAAATTCATTTGCAAGTAACCACAATCAAGCAACCCAAGAAGAAAGTATTTATCCCATGTTGGCAGTTGAAACAGTTATTTAATTTGCAATGGGTGTCTGTTGTCAGGTAGATCCTCAACAGTTTTTCTCATTTTCAGATCTACTGATTTATGTAACCCTTATGACTTACCGTGTCATAGAGAAGAATCCATTACAGTTTCTGCAAGTAAGTGAGATGCTACATTAGATAACCAAATTTCCTGGAGCTATTAGCCATATATATTCTAGATAAATTGTTTTTCTTGTGTTGTGAAGTCAAAATAAACCTGCTAAATCAATAGTGGTATATGTCAATATCCTAAATTTCCTATTAAGTTCTCTTTGCTTGTAGCTCCTCCAGCTGGGGGGAGACTGGGTTGAATGGCTCGAGAAAGTAACATGTCTAGCACCCTAATACAAAACAGTGCAGGGCCATATTGTGAAAGCAAAGCTTGTGTGTCATGAAGAAAGTTTTATTGAATCAAGAACTTGATGTCAATTGTGCTTTTCAGTTGTGGAAACCTGTAGTTTACTGCAGCACCACATTTTGTGCAAGTTCCTTCCTGATTTAGAATAATTCACATTGATAGGCTTTTAGACTGACACTGCCACCACAAACGATCATTTACAACAGCTTCAGCTCTGGTCTTTCAGTGTTGGTTTCCAAGGACTAGAGCCAAGATCTATTCACCACAAGGAAGTCTGGGAGGAAGTTTACTTACTATGAATATTAATTAATGTTTATCTACTATGGGTTAATTTGTTAAGCAGAATTTTGGAGTTTTGATAACAGGTCAGTTTACATGATACCAAGCCTGCTGGCAGCAGAGGGAGTACACCTGTTTCAAAGGGGCAAAAGGACAAGAAAGATACTGAGTTGCTGGAGTGCATCCAGAAAAGGGCAACAGAGCTAGTGAAGGTTCTGGAGCACATGAGGAGTGGCTGAGGGAACTGTTGTTTAGCCTAGAGGAAAGGAGACTCAGGGGAGACCTTATCATTCTTTACAACTACTTGGAAGGAGGTTGTAGCCAGGTGGGGGTTGGTCTCTTCTCCCATGTAACAAGTGATAGGACAAGAGGAAATGGCCTCAAATTGTGCCAGGGGAGATCGGACATTAGGAAACATTTCTTCACAGAAAGGATGGTCAAGCATTGGAACAGGCTGCCCAAGGAAGTGTGGAGTCACCATCCCTGGAAGTATTCAAAAAAATGTGTAAATGTGGCACTCGGGGTTTTTGCAGTGAACATAGTAGTGTTGGGTTAATGACAGTACTTGAAAATCTTAGAGATCTTTTCCAGCCTTAAGGATCCTATGATTCTGTGATTTAATTGAGAACATTGAAAATGGTGCTATATGGGTGAAAAGAAACAGCAGTCATGTGCTCAATTAATTTCAGAGATAAACTTGGTTCTTTATGGTGAAACCTGAAAACAAGGAAACGTGGCAGAATGGAGAGTGCATAAGCCAATGACAAGTGGTGCTTCTCTGTTCTCTCTAATGATGCAATAAAGAGAAGATGTTCAGCTTCACCTTGAAGGCTTTCTCTTGCATTGCTCTTCCTGTGCAATGCAGTGAACCTCTTCAATTTGCTACTTTCTTTTTATTCAGACTAATACGGAGATACTAGTGGAAGTGATTGAGACTAAGGGGTCTAGCACCATCTTGTCACTGAAGAGCATTCATGGAAGCTGATTGCATGACTCCCCAGCAGAATGAGAGAATACACAGCAGAATCATATTTTTCTTTTGAGTGTAAAAAAACCAGGAACAGCCAAGTCATTACAGACTGCTAACATGCTTGCATTTTTCAAGTTATAGCATATAAAGGTATCCTTTTGTTTTATATTTTGTTAATACAAAGCCTGCACTACTTTCGTTTGTGATCTCTGAAAAACATGTGGTTTGTGAGACTGTCTGTCAAAAGCACTCACACAAATTCATGATGTGAGCAGCAACACCACTGGTGGAGTGGTAGCCTCAACAAGTCTCTTTTCTGGCACCAGCTCTTCCCTCCCTGAAAGTATAACCTTAAAGGCCGCCAGTACTCCTCCTCGAAGAGGGCTGAGTGCGAGTGGGTGATGCTGCTACGCCCCTGCACCAGCTGCCTGTGCTGCCTTTGCAGCTGGGTTGCACTCCCCAAGCAGCACAGCTGGTGCTTTCCTAACATTCCCTATGAAGAGCTGTGGCAATGCTGCTGTAGAGCCTCCCTCTCTCATGTACCACCAGGTGTGGCTGGCTCTCCCTTTCCTCAGGCTGCTCCACAGAGTCACCTCCTTGCTGGACCAGCACAAAAATTCTGCGCTCACACAATGCAAATAGGCCTTCAGTCTAGCCCCTGTCCTCCTTCACAAGCCAGCCCCAAGTACAGAGTCTGTTCAGCACCAGACAGTTCCCAAGGCAGGCCAGTGAGTAGAACCTGTTGGGCTCAGGCCTTCTGCACAAGAGGGTGAAGTAGCTGCCATCCCGAATAGGTGAGGACTGTTGAGCTGGGATGCCTCTCTTCCCACTAGCCCACATGCAGAGCACAGCCCCTCCTCAGCCAGCCCCTTACAGCTGCTGTTTCAAAGGGCCTCTTGCTTGCTGCTGCTCTGGTGTTGCCAGCTGCTCTCATCCAGCAGGCACAGCAGTCTAGTGAGACCTTTCCTTGCAATTTCCATGTAATGGTATATGTTAGATAAGCCTTAAATAGACTGCACCTACTTCAGTAAGCAGCTCGAAAGTGCAGCATACCACAGAAAAGAAAACCCTTTTTTCCATTAAATTAGATGTTAGGCATAATGCAAGCACCTTTCTCCTTCATCCACACCTAGATTTCATCACTGAAGTCAATTGGGGCTGCAGCTTTACGATTAAGAAAATAATTTGACTCAGTTAGGTGTCACAGAACAGACTTCAGTGGATTCCACAGACTGAAGAGAGAACGGAATGTTACCCATTGAATTTACTATCATGTTTGTTTTGGGAGCTAAATTATTCTTCCTAATTCTGCTAGCAGTGTAATATGCTGTCTCAGTAATGGAAAGCATATGAAAGCAAGCAGATGGTGAAAGCAGAAAAAAATCCCAGCATGTCCTGATAATGTAGTAAGCAAGTTCATTTTTTTGGCATTAGGCTTTCATAACCAAGGCATGGTGATAACAAGTACAGACACATTTTTAGAGCACAGTTCATCAAAAAATACAGCCAGTTTCATTGCAGGGCAATGGAAGATTACTTTCTGAAACTTCTATATCGATAAAACCTAGATGTGAATGTTGTTGAATTAGACCCATCATTTATTATTGCTAGAAGATGAGTGACAGAACAGATACTGGTCAGAGTGATTCCATCACAACTCCTGTGTTCTCTCATATCATTGTAAATGTAGAGTCTTTTGCCCATTGATTTGCAAATATGCAGGCATCCTGCATTACAGAAATACCACAGACCCTTCAATACAGGTTGTTATCACAGAGGGCACAATTGGAAATTTAAAATATTTTATTTTACTTTAAAAGTATGTACCCTCCAGGTTGAAAGTCTGAAGTACAAGGTTGCTGCTTCTTGGGTATTTGTGTATATCTGCAGTACATGAGACTCCCAGTCTGACTCCAGGAGCCTCTTGCTTCTCCTACCCACATGTCCCATTCTTCCAGAACAGAAGGCAGAACAGCCTCAGTGGGAAAAACACACATTTGTTTAGCAAGTCTCACAAAACTGAGACAACCTTGACTCGCTGGCTGAGAAAAAGGCCCTGAAATGTGGTTTCTGGGGAGGACACTATCCAGCCTGATGACCTTCAAACTACATTTTTAAGTCTCAGGACAAAACATGGGCAGAAACGACGCCAGATTCATCACTTATCATTTTAAGATTCGTCAAAGAAGGGATAAATTAATCTTTGTTATGATTTTCATTTGAAGCAATGAGGCCACATCTTCATGTAGCTGCAACCTGGACCAACCTTCAGTTTCCAGGAGTTTGTTTCAGATAGAACAAGGGAGATGGAGACATGAAAACCAGTGTTGCAGCGCTGAGTTCAAATGCCGGTGTACAATTGAGGAGATAAATCCAGATCTGACTTCACTGATCTCTTCTGTTGGGAAAAGGGGTGAAGAGAGACAGCCCCACTTCTCATTAAAGTATCTAGTTGGTTACAATCCTTTTTTTCCCCACCTTGCACTAATACAGCACATTAAGTAATGTGAAGGTTTCATTTTTAAAAAATATTTCATATGCACTAGTTAATTCTTGACTTGAAGAAAAAAAAGGCAGAAGTGTGGTTTTGATTGTTTCATCCATCTGAGGACCCTGTGTTTTCTGCTTCCTGAGGAAAGTTTTCTCCCTTTATAATTTTAGTAATGGCTTGCTGATTTAACCTCCCAGGAGGTTTCTTCCAGATTGCTTTTAGTGTCTTTGGGACATGGCAGTGACATCATTCAGATTTCTTTGATGTCCCTATGTCCCCTTAGTTTCATTACTTGGCCAGGACATAGAGCAGGGAAGAAATGGAATTGACAATCATGTCCACAGGTCACAGCTCTCTTCCTGCTCCTTTGCTTGTGGCACCATTTTTCCTGATATCACCTCCCCTTTCCAGGTCTTGTAGACATGGTAGAGCAGGGAGGTGACCTTTGCTGCCAGGGTCAAGTGGCTTTGACAGCCTGAGCTGGGGCGAAGCCTGAGCATTTCTCCTGGCAGAGCCTTGGGCAGGGACTGACCTGGGAATGGGCCCCAAATCAGCTGCTCAGACCCCCAGGCCAGGGCAGTGACGGGCTGGGCAGAGCCCCTGGCTGAAACGGCTGTCACTGGCAGTAGGTCATGTCAGAGCATCGCCTTCCTCTGCTGTGCTGCCATTCTGTAATCCCTGCGCCTCTTACAGGACAAGAGCCTGAGGTCCCTCCTGCGGAGAATTGAGACCTTGATCCCAAATTGCTTAGGCTGAGCTCAGCGAGCCTGTTTTCAAAGCAAAGCCTGCTCTCTGTGAGTAAATTTCCCTTTCAATTTTTCCTTGAAAATCCTGCAGCAAGTGGCTTTAAATGCAGTGTCTGTGTGTAACTGCTCTTTTTGGTGCGTTTCCCGTAATGAGCCATAACATATGTGTGTGTCTTTACACACCTCGGAACAATGCTATGCAAGCATTAGGGGAGTTTTCTAACAACTAGTGAATGTGCTGCTTTTCACAGCTCACCCAAACACTCCTGCCTGATAAGCCTGCCTGCAGAGGGACGTTATCTGTATTTCTAGGATCAGTGGAAAAGAGAAAAAAAAAGGTGGGAGGCATATCTGAATATTTTAAACTGCTAATTCTGATGCAAGCAAGTCGCGCAGAGGACACCTCTTGGATGGGGAAGCCTGAGGAGGTGTGTTTGTGGAGCTGTAACACTGTCCAGAGAAGGAAGTTCAGTGAGAAGTGCAGAACCTTGAAATCTTTGCTATTTCCTATCTCTGTGCATCCTTGAGTGAACTGTTCTGTTTCTCCCTCTGGCAAGCACAGTGCCGGTATATCCTCCAGTATAGCCGTCTTCAGACATTCTAATGCACAGTAAGTGAATTAAAACCACAGCAGCACCATATGTACCTTGCACGTGTATAACAGTGCAGGAGCAGTATTTGCCCCAATGATGTCCTGTCTTCATTAGCACAGGGAAGTGCAGCATGCAGATGGTCAGGAGCCATCACTCACCACGGCCTGAGCAGCACCTCCAGAGCTGTGCAGGCAGGGTGCTTTCCCTGAGCCTGACTTCCCCTCGGCCCCTGACTCCTGAACTATCCTAATCAGAAATGTTCTAGCCTTGGGGCTCAGAAAACATCCTTCTGAAGAGTAAGAATTTTGCTGCACTTATGATTTTTACCTGAAGCAACCCAGCCTGCACTAGCTAACAGGCATTTTTCAGAAGGATCTTTAGGCCAAGTCCTTCATATTTCAGTATAGAGCTGCACTGTTATTCAACACATTGAATTTTCCAGGAATAGACATTTCCAGGAAAATGTAGCTGAATGTTTTTGCCCAGTGGTGGTTCTTCCATCTTTGATAACTGTCAAAAGCAAAAGATCTTGCTGTAATTCACCTTCCTGGTGAGGATGAGCTTCTGAGACAACAGTGTTCCTGCAGGAGAAGTGAAGCAGGAAGCAACACTTGAGAACAGAGGACTGCATGTCTGGAAGGCATGCTTGCTGGGCAAAATATTATGTGCATCTTTTTTTGGAAACTCATCTAAGTCCAATTTTAGCTTCACCAGGCACACAGAACCAACCTCCTGTCCAATGCTAGCACCAACTCCACAGCCCTGCCCTGCTCTCACCTGGACCATGTTACTCTGTGCAGAGAATTTTGTCTGCACCGAAGTCAGGAGATTCATAGTTATAGTTCCCACAACAGCCATAAACCCAGGTATTCTGAACAAATACTGTAAAAACCCTGGAGTTAGTTGCACAAGTGTTTCTCAGCAGATGCATGAGAGACCCAATGGTACAGCAGGCTTGGAGGTGCTGTCTCCAACCCCCACACCTGCTCCTGCAAAACCTAGCTGAAAGAGGGGCTTGAGGGTAAAGCCTTTTGACAGCTGATGCCAGGCACCAGATATTTTGGGGTAGCTGTGGAGTTTCTGGTGACTTGAGGCTATAATCCTGGTATTGGAGAAGGTGGCAAGCACACTGAATGTCAGAGCCAGTGAGCAGCAGGTGTCTGCTGAACTTCACCAGCATCCTCACACAGCACTGTGTCTTCTGCTCTAACTACTGCCCTTAAGTGGACTTCATCACTTTGGTAGCTGACAGCTTCACACTTGTTAATGTTTATCTCTGCAGAGGCTCTGTGAATTAAGGAAGAACTGTTATCCCCATTTCACATGAGAAGACTGAACCAGCAAGAGGCCATACATCCACCCCAAGGTCTCAGAGAGTCTGCAGCAGAGTCTGTGCCTCCCAAGTCTGAGGGTCATAACCTCATTTTCCAGTAGTGACAGAATAGATACAGAACCAAAATTTCATGGGTAAATAAGTGCCAGGACCTGCTGGCTGGAGTCCACAGGCTGTGGACTGTCTCCAGCAGCATTCATATCTTCCTCTGTTATTTCAAATATTTTATTGTAGTGTTATCTTGTCTAGTCTAAACAACGGTCCCACTTGGTCTTGAGAGTTGTACTCTGTGAGGGAAAATGTTGAAAATTGTTATTATGCCCAGTGTTTGGGCCCAGACACAGAGGGGTGGATGCTCCACAGCCAGGACCCTACTATCCCTTTTCCACCTCAGCCTCCACTCTCTGCCTGCAGTTGCACAATGCAAGAGCCACCACCATCCCCACAGTCCCTTCCCACCCATTCCAAGGCTGTGCTCCTTCCCCAAGCACAGGGACACTGATATCTCTGGAGTGATAAGGACATGTGTGCCGTCAGTGGCATCAGTCCAGATACATATTAATGGCAGAAGTGGGAAAAAACTGTGTCCCACATTCTGAGATGACCCACCATAGAGAAAGATACGAGCTGTGATGTTCCTGCCTCTGGATATGCTGTCTCTTAAAGCAGGCAGGAGTTCAGATCTCCAGTTCTGTTTCAGTCCTATCCACTAATAAAAACCCCAGGTGTTACTGGAAGAACTATCGATGCCTGCTTTGGCATGTGAAGTGTGCATCACTTGCCTCATTGCCTCAAAAGCAGTAAATCTGTTTATCTTGATGGTTACTTAGTAATGAAAACCAGTGGCCGAATCAGAATCAGTTATCTGAAAGAGGCTAAATGACTACTTGCTCCACACCCTGTATGTCAGGCAGACAGCTTCAAAGCCCTTATTGGTTCCACGTGACTGGGTCTATCCAGAGTGGCTGAAACAGGCCAGCATACAGCGTTTTGTCCTCCTAGCATGTTCAAGCCATCCTGCTGCTGACCAGCCAAGGACACATGGGTATTTCTTAAGTTTCCACTGTGATTAGACATAGCATCCTGTGATGGTTTATGAACAAACAGCAACTGTATTTAGTCATGCTTTAAAATTTGCTAAATGTCCTACCCAGCTATCTCAAAGCACTTCACAAACCTGGTCCTTCTCTTGACTCAGGAATTACCCGTTGCAGTGGGTAAGATGCCTTCATAGGGATTTGTTTGTGTTTCCCATTTTCCACCTGAAAATTGGGAAGAAGGCTGTCTTCAGCCACTTTTGTGAAGGGATTTGGGATCTCTGCAAGGAGAGTGCTGTTTAGGTGTCAGATATCAGTAGCAGCCTGTCACATTGAATTCAGCAAGGGAATGGCTGGCTCGTGGAGAACTCAGCTCCCAGATGAATTAAGACTCTCTGTGTGACTGAGTCTTTTTGCATCTTCCTGCCTCACCTGTAAACTGGAGACAATAATGTTTCCCTGATTGCATGAATTTTGAGAGGTAGTACATTACTGGTACTGAGACCATCACCACACAACACCATGCACCAACTAATTCTGCAATAGCCACAGACACAGCAATCATTTGCATTCATATTCAGCAGACTATGGAAGGAACCAGACTATTAACTCCTCTACTCTAGGGCAAAATGCTTGGAGACCACATCCAGACATCCAGGTGTCTGCTGAACTTCATTGGATGTGGTGTCCAAGTTTGGGCTTGAACGTAGATTGCACAGCTAATTCCTACTTAATTTATAATAGCCTGAACCTCAACATGAAGGCAAATCACTGACTTACTATGAACCTGAATCAACTGCCCATTTTGTGCCTTGGGTCTATGTCTTGAAATTACTCTATTGTCTGCTTCAATCTACTCTGAAGCTGGAGATTTGTTTCTAAAGGAGGCAGGGAAACATTATGTCGCCAAACTACTTCCAGCCTTTTCCAGGATTATAAGTGAGGGAATGGTAGGTAGATCTTGTGATTTCCATCCTACAATTTAAACCAGATGGGCTACCCTTGCAGCATAAACATTTAAGCAAGAAAAGCAAAAAATCATCAGAAAAAGTTCTGTTTCCTGATTAACTGTGTTATTACAACTTACATTTTTTAACAAGATGCACATAAAACTAGTTTACAAGATAATTTGATCACTGTCTTTGATTCATCCCAATAAAATGTGGAGGTTTTGTTTTCTCAGGTAACAAGGAGGTAACCATAGAATAATACAGTGGTTGACCTTATTAGAAACAGAAAGCTCTCAACCTGCAGAAGAAAAGACTCTCTCAGTAAAGTTCACATTAAATTAATCCAAACATATGAATAATTAAATGTGATCCAGTGAAGACATTACTGCCATCAGCTCAGGTGAGATTAATAGAACAGAGCAGAAACTTTAGCAACTGAGAAAGAGAGATTATGAGACAATCTATGACCAGGTTTCTCCATCCCTGTCAAGGCAGAACAGTCAAAAGGCTCTTGTCCTCTTGCTGTACAATACTCCAGCCCTACTGCTTGTAACAGGTGCACAGCTAGTATCTGTGAGCTTTCCCTCTTGAGAAAAAGCAAGGTGAAGACACAAAATGCAGCAGCTTTTGCATAGCCAGAGCCATTGGGATTTGAGTAGGACAGGAATTGTTGCAGGCAATGAGAGGGAGGATTTAACCTGAATCAAACCTCAAGACAAAAATTATGAACCCACAAGTCCACACTGTATTTCATTGTCTGTTGCCACCATGTTGTCTACTTGCAGTTCCTTCATTTTGATACAGGTATCAATACCTGAAAAGCATTGAATGTGTGGCTGGCATACTGAACTAATAGAATAGTGGTAAAAGTCTTTCCTGTTACCCTTTACATACATGAAAGACAAGACAGTATCAGAAGCAGAGGCAAAAAAAGACACCCAGATAATTAGATGCCACTCATCTCAGGACTTGAAAGCCAGTGAAATAACTAAGATGCTGTGAAAAAATATCTGCCATAATTAAAATGGCTGATTGGTGAGAGCTGCAGTGAAGGCCAGTCTATGGGGCCTTGCTAAAAACATTGCTGGAAGGAATCAGATCTACATACCTGGGGAAACTCGAAGCCAGATGAAGTTACATGGGAATTTCAAATCACAGGCTTGCAGGATGAATGCTTAGCTTCAGTGGCACACAGCAAATTAGCACGCACCAGAGCAGACCTGAAGCTCCTCCTCCACAGCCCTGGGCACCACTAGAGCTAAAATTGACATCATTTGCCGAAGCCACATCTTGGGAAGCTGTCAGGAATAGCCATCATGGCAGGTAAAGCCCCAGGTTTTGACAAATCTCAAAGTAATAGAGATTAAGAGATTAAGCGTCTAATTTTCACTCTTTTGACTTGAATGCATATGCTGTTCTACCCAGGTCTGAGGCACTGTGGCAGCCCAAAGCCTCTGAAGCAGATCTGGGGATGGAGTGGCTGAATTTGCTGAGCTGGCAAAGAGCTCTGGGAGATCTGTCAGGACAGTTGCAGAAGCCACTTGGAGCAGCATCGTAGCACTTTCTGACTGTTCCTCAGCCACAGCGAACTGGGATGCTCTGTATTTTTAATCCATCCCTATGTTAAATATCTGCTTGAACCACCTGAGGAAGTGGTCTGTGCTAAGCAGGGTTACCTTTTGCTGAAGGAGACTGGTGCTGTCATACAGGGCATGATGGTGCAGCGTCGCTTCAGAGGCAGAGCAGAGCTACACCAGAGAGCAAAATCCTCAACCCTGCCCAAGTCAGACGTAGGAAAGTGCAACTGCCTGTGCTCAGCAGCATGGTGGGAGGGCAGCATGGAGGGTGCCACACTGAGAAGGATGAGAAGTGGGAGAACCATGGGGAAGGGAAAAGGCCTGGGAAGCAGATGCTGGTGTGAATGAGGAGGTATAGAGAGCATATCTTTGTCTCAGGCTAGATCTAGAATAGCCAGAAAAACTGACTGAATTTTTGTGGTTGCAACCAAAGTAACAACCTGCAACTACTGTGTAAATTCCAGGATGACTGATCAAAGAATTGAGAAGAAAAACTAATTTTACAAAACATTGAAGACTACCATGCTTCCTAATGAGTCCTTCAGAGAGACGACTAGGACTAACTTCAGAAGTGGCAGAACAGGTTCATAAATGTTTTCTGGTGGTTTTATATTATTCTAAATTCTGCTTCTCAATATTCATCGGGTTTTTTTTCCCACTAACCATAAAGCATATGCTGCCTTGTATCCTGGTTACATGAGATTAACAGATAACCTTATTTTTCACAGTCAGTTTTTCAGCATTTCTGCCACTGAAGATCCTCTTCAACAGCTTCAAGTTGAAAAAATCTTTGTGGCAGATTTGGCATTGCCTGTAATAATTTATGAATGTGATGTGTTGACATGTTTATTGTGTGCATACATTGAGCTACTTCAATAGCTGAATTGTCAAGATGTGTACCCAGGAGAGACAAGATGGATCCAGGCATACATTTTTGAGGAAACACTTGGGAAACAAAGCAAGTGCTCCTCACTGTGATGTTTTGGCTGGGCCCCTGTTAGGCTCACTGGAGAGATTTCCTTGGGAGAAATGTGGGCGCCTGCAAAGCAAGACATGAAAGACCCCAGAGAATTTACAGAGGACCATTTAAACAGAAGTTTTTGTGAGCAAGATTCCAAAAGGGGTTGAAAGTGCTCAGATCTGTAGATATTTAATTTAGTAGACGTTGGCAAGACTACAAGAAAAAGTGCAAATGAAATATTTTTTAACCAACATGCTTTATTTCATTGTTAAAGTGGCTCTTCTGTTTTAAAAATGTTTTGGTCATGCGAGAAGGCTGAAGGTCTCTCTTCTCATGTATGTGTGTGAGCTTGGAAAGTGCATGGGGTATGTAGGCTGGAGCTTGTGTTTAGTATAGTATGTGGGAATCAGATTATCCCATGCATGGAAAGGTAAAAGCTCAAGGCCTGTTATAAGCAGAAGGCAAATCAGAAAGATCACTGGTAACTAGAGATATAGCAGTAACCATAAGAAGACCATCACCTTTCTTATAAGTCCTTACATATAGTTCTACTAATGACTTTGATTAAACATTTAAGCCTTAGCATTCAAGAGATTCATACTTTTTACAAAAAAGCTGTCCCATTAACACAAAGTACAAGCTGAAACAAAGCTAATGAGCCTTAATACTTGCAGGATAATTCAAAGTTTAAAGGTGGTATTAACAAAAATAAAATAAAGAAGAGTGGAAAAATCCAGTTTTGTTGTCCACTAGAGAACCTGAGGTTTTTCCTTTCGGATCATAAAATTAAATCTATTGCTGAACTCTTACACTGATACTAAAGTGGTGTAAGAACACATATATGTGCATAATTAAGTACCTCTATGTGACCATAAAAGGTCTGCCTGGCTGTCCAAGGGGAAGGCAAGTGGGACTTGATTCAGCGGCATGAAAGAGGGAATGGCTTTACTGTAATCTCCCTGTATTTCTCTACTTTGACGGGGCGCAGCCTTATGTGGTAGAGTGATGGGGTGTACAGCAGTGGCAACGGGAGTGTTCCCGTGTAGAGTCTGGGCTGTGTGCCCTGTGCATCTGAGACACAAAAGTAAATTGACCTGGAACTGCACAGGTATTTATCCTATGGAAATCATACCTCAAATCAGACACACAGAAAACCTGAGGCACTGGGTATATTAGATATACCTGAAAAGTTAGGTGAATTTTTTATTTATTTGCCTTCTGGTTTTGCAATGTCAGATATGAATGGTAAATAGGTAAGTGGAAAAAAGTCACTGAGTCCTGCCCTTGAAAACGTGATCTATCTTAAAGCACTGGCATTTCAATCTTTGTGTTCAAATTGAAAGACCAAACAAGTTCAAGAAACAAACAGGGTAAACAGCACAGCTATAAAATGACATTTTGGAAGTGACAAGTGAGCAGTTGTATGGTGACCAATCCCCTACCACAGCTATTCTCAATTTCATGTGGCCCCATTAACCACACCACCTGTCCTGGGAGCTCCCCACATATCCCAGTCTTGACAAACAATTTTGGAAGTAAAAAAAGGGAATGTGTATCAACATAACACAATGGAGTTTTGGGGCAGAGCACACACAGGAGCACTGTTCACATCTCATACAACACCTTGCTCCACTCCTTGATAAATAATCACATATTGAAGAGGCACAAAGGGTTTTATAGACAGAGCTACTCAGTAGATGCAGTCAAGCTCCTTTTGAGCTGCCTCCCCCGTGAGACTGGAGCCTTTCCCAAGAGGGATCCCTCTGGCAAAGGGCCTCTCATCTGTTTGACCCTGGAGCAAGCACCACACTGTGCCAGCAGCAGAGAGGAGGCAGCAGAGACATTTTCTCCTGAGGTAGGAGAAGAGTCACCTGTGCCCTGCGGCTGCTCTGGGGGCTGGAAACTCGGGCCAAGAGACAGAAATAACCCAGGAGTTGTTAGCTGGAGAGCTTGGATTTACAGACTCTCCAAGAGAACAAGGCTTAATGAAAAACTCCAACGAAAATTAGATAAAATGGACTGATGTGGACATCAGAAAACTTCTACAGCATAAATCATAAATTCTCCCCAGTTTGGAGAGAAGTAAGAATTTAATCTCCATTAATTTAATCTGGCAGATAGAGATAACAAAGCAGCCTCTACATGGGAGAGTTAACATTACTTGGACTGATACAGAGAGACAAGATGCACTTGCAGGCATAGGAAAAATGCATCTCTGAGAAAATTTCCACTATTAATATTTTTCCCTTGCAAATGTGGGTCTTCTAAAACACTCTTTTCTTTTGGAAGGATCTAAATGAGGAGGAGGTGGGAAGTAGAGCTACAAAGCATGTAAGAAAGCCTCAAATACATGAGTGGGAGGAAGGAGGAAGAAATGAAAGAATAATGAAGCTTGCATCACTGAAAGCAAACAACAGAAGAAGGGAAATGCACGTCCTTGTGGCTAAATTTTGAAGGAACTTAGGCTGAGGTTTCAAATGGCTGTGGTTAGCATAGATGCAGGCACAGCGTAATTCAGATGATCTGATCAAAGAACAAAGAAATGTTAAAACTGATTTCATTAGGAAAAATACCTGCCTTAGAGTTAACGGGTAAGCACAGTAAAAATGCCTTGTCTGTATTATTGGTATGAAGTAGCCCTGAAAGGATTATCAGCACCTGTAGTATCTAAGTTCATTATGAGACTTGGGCATTGCTTCAGTGGGGCCAGGATTTTGTCCTTCATGGAGTCTCTGTTGGCATTTGTGAGATGTCCTTTTGTGATGATGTTGCAAACAGGTATCTATATTTTTAAAAACAATTAATAGAAATCTTGTTATTAACATGGTGCCCAGGGTCCCCAGCTCTAGCTGCATCAATAGCTGAGCTCAAATGTTCAGCTACTCTTGGAGCGTTGTCACTAAAATTAAATCAAGCATTTCTACTTTGAGAGCTTCTCCAGCGGCCATCACTCCAATGGTGACCCATCTGAACCAGGAGACAAGTCTGGAAAGAGGAGCCTTCCTTGGGGTTTGGTTCATTCCACACCTTCTGGTTTTTGCCAATGCTTTGCTGTAAGGGCATTCAGCAAGCCAGGCTGATCTATCCTGACACAGTCTTCGAAAATTTTGCAGAGCTTTTGCAGAGCAGTCAGTAGAAAACTTTCAACTGAACTGAACGAGGAACCTGTGTGTCTTACATAGGAATCCTGTGGGATGGGATTGTCTCTGTCTCTGTGTCACCAAAACCACCTACAAAATGAAAACTGTAACTTTGCTCAGGAAACCCCAAGGTTTTATACTCACTTTGGAATAAACTGAGCCCATTCATCCATTGAAGAGGCGAGCATCAGGGAATCAACAGGAGGTTTTGCCATCTGCACAGACGAGCAATGCTCAGGGATATAACTAGGACCAATATGGGGGCAGGGAGAAGTTTCATGCCAGCAAGTTTTACAAATGGAAAGGCTACACTGCTACTCCAACCTATACTGGCTTTTCAAAATCAAGTTGGAGACATCAAGAAAAAAGGGCAGAGGAACAATTTTCCATTTCCTAGTAAAGCTATATTTGACACAGATAGAAAACCTCATTCCTTTTCTTTTTCCAAATCTTGTCATCAAAATTCAGAGTTGATACTTTTTTGTACATTGTTGTGCAATATGCTAGTGCAAAATCTGTGTCTCCTTGTGTCATGCCCACAGCAAAGCATGTTGATCTAGGGTTGGCAGTCCTCTAGAGTAGTGGAGTTTGGGTAGGCAGGAAAAAGAATTGGCAGGATACAGCTGTCATTCTGTCCTATGTCCAAGCTTTGTATCCAGAAAAGAATGTATCTCTTAGGGGAAAGAAAGAGTCTCATCTCATCCTGAACCAGCCATTCCCACATTATGACAAAATAAATCTAAAAAGATAAGCTAGGCTTTTCCTGTAATCACTACAGCAATCGCGTATACCTCGAGTTGTCAGTCTACAGGGTTGGTTAGAGAAAGCTAACTTAAAATTAATAATTAAATGCCCATTACAGGCTTGACAGTCTCCAGGCGTGTGGCCGTGCTGATGGCACCAGCTCCCTCTGAGATCCTGCCAGCCTTTGCACTTGCAGACGGGCCTCCGTTCAGCCCAAAGCTCCCCCTCACCTGCTTTCACGGAGGCAAGGCAGGACAGGCAGCAGGAACAGGCTGGGAGGGAGGGCTGCAAAGGGGCACAGGAGTCGGCAGGAGGAGACAGGTGCACTCTTGGCATTGCAGGCTCTTCTGGCATGGGGAGTTTTCTCTGTTTTCAGTAGTAAATACGATGCAAGGAGGTGTCAGGCCTCACTGAGGCTCCCGACGGGTAAGACAGTAAAAAAATAACAGTTTTAGTTCTGCATGCCTCGTTTTTCTACGTGTAGAAGCCCGGCTCCGGTGGCACGAAGGCCGCTCGCAGTCGCAACGCGACGGCCAAGGAGGGCAGCCGAGGCGTGTGGGCACTCACCGCGGGTTGTGCCGCGACGGGCGGCCGGGCTGGGCAGGCCCGAGAGGGTTCCCCTGAAGGAAAAGGGACAGAACGCGTGGGACCGGCATCCTCCGCCCGAGCCTACTGCACCCCCGCACACCAGCGGGAAAACCCCCCCGGGGGAGCAGCACTTCTCAGCCCGCCCCCGCCCGCTTCCTGCTCCCGAAGTTTCCTTCGGGGAAGCCCGGCGCGGGCACCAGCCGCCAGCTCAGGGGGGCGGCTCGGTGGGGCGGGGCG
>VWPU01007540.1:0-43625 GCA_013398955.1 Callaeas wilsoni
GGGCAGCGAGCGGGGCGCGGGGGCCGCTTCTCGGGTGCTGCCGTGCGCCGCGTCCGGCCGGGGCGAGCGGCGCTGGCGGGAGGGCGCGTTCGGCAGGTGAGCGGGCTCGGCGCTCCTCCGCACAGGTAGCGGTGAGCAGCGTGTGTAAGCTGCTGTTTATCTTTTTTATCATTATTATTATTATTACTTTCTGAGCGTATGTTGCTTTGTGTTGTGTGTCTTTTGCGAAACGTTTACGTGTGTAGAGTACGGAAGGTGTTGATGAGAAGCCCGAAGGGACGCGAGGCGGGCGCTGCGCGGCCCCGGGCGGTGCCGGTGCTGAGCGGGAGCGTGTGGCCCCACCTGGGCTGCGGGTCCGCGAGCGCTCGGGAGAAAAAAGGATAAAACAAGCGGTTATGGGCAGGTGCGAACCGCAGAGAGAATACGCGAGGGGACACTGAACACTGAGCTTTGTTTTTGTCATTAGGAGCTCCGGCTCTTTCTGCATTTGTTTATGAACTTTGCTTAGCGTTGTTTCTGGGTTGAAATAAAATCCTCTCGGAGGATAATTCTGTTGCCTGTTTCCACTGTGCTAGGGCTGTGTCTCTTGCATGTAAAACAGCCCACATGTGTTTCAATTACTTGAACCAGTTCAGGTGAATGCTTTTGGGAAACTGTTGCTATTATTTCATTCAGAGATGGTTATTTTTGTCCTGTAAAATACATGTTTGTCATTTCAATAAAATTCTGCTGGCTTTTTAAAGGCTGGTGAATACTAAAATACTTTAAGAAAGTTTACAAAATGTAACTGAGTTTTATCTTAGGTTTTTTTCAGCATGTATTGCAATGTTTTCTACCAGCTGACTTTATAGAATGTTAGTCTTTCTAGAGTCATTCCTGGAGAGAAAGCAGGAACCATGTGGCTGTATATGGTTTGTTAAGTAGAACTTTAGTGCTTCAGGAAAACCAAGTACATCTAGGTTTTGTTATCAGTGTTATTCTGAACACAAAATTTTCTGGACCATTTCAATTTAAAATATCTATTATTGTGAAAACAATATTGTGTGTAAATTTCCAAGACTGAAATGACAGTCACACTAAGGAAGGTGTAAAGTGCACTGCTTGCCAATTTGATGTAGACTTAAAACTCCTGTGTCATCCCTGATGAACGTAAGAGAGATAGCAGAATACTGTTGGTATATTAGGAAGTTCAAGAAGACTCTATTATCCTAAGAAATAAGCTAAATTTACTGAATCATAGAGTTATTCTTTTTGTTGGTAAAGCATAGGTGTGGCACATAAAGTGCTTAATAAAAAAAAGTGCTTTTGCATGGAAGTCTCTTGAGTCAACAGTGAGATCACATTCATATAGATGTTATAGAAATGCTTTTATTTGTCATAGGTAGAATGCTACATAGATTTGTAGTGCAGCTTCTTTGAGTATTTACTGAGCATGTAATTCAGGCTTTTTTCTTTCTTTTTAATAAGTACTTCTAAGAATTCAGTAGAGAGATCTCCTGCTCCCCATTCTTCATTGGGAATTTTACTTCCCAGTTGCAAAGCCCCATCTACTGACTTCTCACCATACCATCAAATTTCCCTGGCTACCACGGTCTTGGAAGACTCCACATGAGACTGCCCATAACAACTTCATTGGGCTGTGAGGATGGAAGAAGTCTCACTCGCACAACCTAGTGTTTCATAAACCCTTCAGGGAAACAGCACCTGAAACAGCTGGTTTCATTTCTTGCTTTTCTTAAGCACAGGATAAGCATCTCCTTGTTTCTTTCTCATTGCATTATGTTGCACTTTCATGTCTCTTGGCTCCCAGAAGGAGAATGCATGTTATCATGCATTTGAAGAGAGTGACTAATTACTAATGAAGATAGAGAAAGGTCTCCAGGCACACTGTTTTCTCCTTCAATGCAACTGTTCTTAGATGAATCTTAGAATCTTAGATGTGCAGGACTCGGGTCAGGGGAAGAAATTCATGCGGATAGGTACAACTGTCAAATTCAGTGTATACAGCACTACCAAAATTTCTGCCAAAGCTGATGTTACTTTTTAAAAAATTCTTTCTTTTTTTTTCCTGTTCCCTTCCCTACTTGAGCAGTCTTCTCACCGTACAGTTGCATGATTCTTCCACACTCAGGCCTCTCTCTTCCTTGGCTTTCATTGCTCCTTTGCTACATGCCTCTACAGGTCATTGTGCTTATTTTAAGACACTGAGTGACTTTGCATTGGACCAGCAGGTCTGAGCGCACAAGAGCATGTTAATTGTATTTTTATTCCCTCTGTTGTTCAATTCTGAGCTATAGTTACTCTTCTTGGGGCTCACCCACTCTGTGGATGTATGTGAGCTGTTCTCCAGGTGGTTGGCATGACTGCAGTTGAATCTCAGCTGTCCTGCAGGCAGACCAAAGGAGCACATCTAAGTGCACTTATGTGTTCCTTGATGCCCTCAGGACCATGAGATGTGACCGTACAGGTGGATAATGGTGGTGAGGGGAAATGCAGCCCAGATGGTGCACGGGGTCCTGTGAGCTGTACTAAGTAGTTTCACTCAATATCAGGGTGTGCTTATGGCTCCTCATCTGCAGGGCTGCTGCAGTAACACCCGAGAGGCTGTGAGTGCTCAAAGTCACATTTCCCTATCCAGTCATGCAGGTGCCTGATCTTTGGACACAGGGCACTGCTCCTGTGCACTGTAGGAATGTGGATTTCAGCACTCGTGGGTTTTATCTCTGCCTCTGTTGCTTAGTCAACTGGGCTGGAATGCAGTGGCACAGATTAAAATTGTGTGTCACCCTGAATATTGGTCTGATGATTAAAAAAAGAAAAAAAAAAAAGGTAAAAAATGGAAACGGTAAATGGTGGTAAGGACAGCAGGCAAGCCAGAAACCTAAAAACAGATTATGTACATCCAGCTAAGCAAAAACTAACAGGTACAAGACGGGAAAAAAAGTGGGGAAAGGAAACATATAATGCTAAAATCTATTTGACTTCTATATGTAATATTGACAGGTCCTAGTCCTACAACCACTTATTTATGTTTTTTTTCTATGAATAAGCCTACTTATATACTATTGATAATGTAAAATGCAGTATTTGAGTAATTTGGAGGAATGGCAGATTATACATTCCTTTGGAACCTAGTTGTATTATTTGTAGAGCAGCAATTGCTATTTTTTGTTTATCTGCAACTACTACTTTTAAAAATAGTTGCCTATATATATTTTTTTCTTACTTCTTTCTTGCTTCCCAGTATTTCTGGAAAAGTGTTATTCTTGAGGCTAGTAGCTGTGGAGGAAACTCATAGAAATGTATTTACTACTAGTATCAGTGTATATCATCAAGACTTTTTGAGTTGATAATTTTTGAATGAGAGTTAAAATTCCTGGAGTCTAGTTTCCTAAAGAAGAATTTACAGGATCTGGAATTTACACTTTTTAAAAAACTTGTAGCCACAGTGATGCTCAAAAATCCCTTTGTGACGTCTAAAACTCTCTACTAGTCGTGCTAGGAGAAAATTGTGCCATGCGCATTTAAAATGTCATTTAAATTACATTGGAAAATTCTGATGGTTGACATTATGTAGGTCCTTGTGTTCAAATATTTCTTCAATGAAAATCTGAAAAACTATACTAGCTACCATTGCTTCAGTTTTCATAGTGAGAAGTTGTTGTTTTCTGAGAGATTTATTATTAGGAGCTATAAGTTTCCATCTGGTTCTGTGTTCCCTGCGGATAAAAACTATAATAGAGTTTATGTATGGAAATATTGATAAAAGTTCTGCTAAATGTCCACTTTCCCCATTGTATGGCTTACTATAGAAATCAGTGGAGGAGGGAGAAGGGGGATTCATGTTCTTTTTCCTTTTTCCATCTTTTTTTGGAAGGCAAATAAATTAAATCTATATGCAGTGAAACAGTATTTATTACTTCTTTGTTCCTTGGTGAGTATTTTCCCAGTACTTAGAGCTTCCACTACTCTGTGAGGATTTTGTCAATAGAATACATATCACCTTAACAGCCTGCTATTTGGAAATACCTAAACTGAAAAGTTTAGGGGTACTCTTACACATGAGACTTCCTGTAAGGTCTGAGTGTAATGTTTAGTTCCACGCTTCTTATTGCAGTAATTATTTAAATAAAATACTTCCATAGCATTCACCATGATGTCTGAAATACTTCACATCCATGCTAACTGTTCCCATAAAAGCTCCAAAAATCACCAGGTCTACATAAACAGCTTAAATGTAGGGCAGGACTACCAGCAAGTAACAGAATCTGATCCCAACAAACAGTTATCACTGGGAAAGGCTCCACTGTACTGTGGCAGAGAATAAGGAAGCAATAAATTGTAAACGTAGTTCTGAAAAAAGATAATGAGCTGAGCAACTGCAATTGCTGTTCAACCTACAACCTAGATTTGAAGACCTTTTGTGGAAGGTGTTGTCTTAGTAGCTCCTTTTCAGCCTTGACATTCAAGGAGCAGTCAGCTGGTGATGGTGTTGTGATTTGTAAAGCAATATAAACAATGAAGATAACAACTGACATTAGTCAGATCAATATGGATCAGGAATTCCAGGTTACTGACAGAACCAGTTCTGCATTACTGGTTTCTTCATTAAGGTTTTTTAATCATTGCTATTGCTAAATCTCTCAAAAAGGGCTTGAAAATGAAACAGTAAGGGTGGTTTCTCTATTCTCTGGTGTATTATATTTGTGATGAAATTACTAATGACGTGATTTCAACTTTGATTCATCCGGTCACATGCAGAGAATGTTAAGTGTTAGCCATGGCCTCATTATTTATGCAATTATTTGTTTTGCTACTTCCAAATGTGACTTGATGAACTCCTAGGTTTTTATGTGGAGGTGTGTACTTGGTTACTGCTCTTACATACAGATGCCCAAGGAGAATAAAGGTACTGCATCACAATAGCTCATCAGAGAGACTGGTATTGCTAAGCCTCAGAAATAAATTATGCATAAAGCAGATTGTGTGCTTCTCCATGCATGCTTTTGGTGGGAAAAGGATTATCAACCCACTTTCAGGGCTCTCTTGGCAGATGTTTCCTTAATAATAATAGTCACTACGGGGAAAAAAAAGAAGTTGAATCCAGTATTTCCTACTTTCATTCAATTAGTGTATTCATCCTTTCATCTCATTAATAATCGGTGCTAGAATAGACTGATTTAAAACATTGATTTCTAGAAATGCTGAAATATTAAGTCATATGTTATCAGCAAGATTATATTTATTTGAATGTGATTTGAAGAATTTGTTTCTGTCAAAAATTCAGGACCTAGCTGTTTCTCTCAAACCAGGTGTTCTCTGATAGGTTTTCTTTCCCAGAATTTTTATAATCTGGAATGTTTTTGTCTTGCTGATTTATCAAGTTCTTGTCCTACCTCCACATCTCCCCTTCTCCCATTGTGTTTGCACATGCCCTAGTGCTTCTCTTTGCACTAATTTATCACCTTATGATAAAGGGAAACTAAATTCTTCCTTTCATATCCTAAGAGTAAGGCAGTGTAAAGTAGTATGAAGTTAAAAATTTCCATTGAGCTGATTATTTTACTTCTGCAATGTTTTTAGTCCTTCCAAGCCTGATTTATCAAGATGTATTTAATTGAAGCTAGTGAGTATTTCCTCCTTCCTTTCCAGGTAATGTGATGTATTCAATGAGCAATAACTGAATATAAAGATATATTTCATTTTACTTATCATCACCCTTATCAGCCACTTAATTGTGGCCAGGTATTTAATTGGTCCAGAGAAGGGCCATGTCGCATCTCAAATTACAAGACATTAGAGAACATAAATTTAGATCTTCTCAATAATTCCTTTTTTTAAAAAGAGAGTTAGTTATCATTTAAATCATATCAATAACACCCTCTTTTTAAAAGAGTTAGTTGTCACTTGCTTAGAGTTGCATATAGAGGTAACTACTTCACTAGTTCAAGACCTATTGGACAAATTCTTCTAAAAGCTGATATCTTGTTTATCTTAATCATTGAAATTTATGTATCTTTGGTCTTTCAAAAGGGATTTTGTTATTCTGCTATTACCAGAGATTAAAAAAAAATAAAACTAATGTGTGCACTCCTTAAAATTTCTAGAATCTTTGACCATTCTGCTTGAAACTCAAACCTCCCGATTGGCCTCTTCACCGTGGACAAGGTGGTTTGGTCACGTCCTACCAAAGCTGCTCCCAAGAGAAGGTTGGCAGCAGCGTAAGACTTGTTTTTTGTCATGCCAGAGCAAATCCCTACTTCTGGCACTCTTGTTGTGTTTGTTTTCATAAGGTGGCTTGCACCCTGAAATGGCAGCCCTTGTGCTCTGTGAAAGACAGCTACTGGGTCAGCCACACTGGGCTTTTTAATGAACTTCTGGCTGGTAGGCTGACTGCTTTGGGGAAAGTAGAAATTGTCTACAATATACAGAAGCACGTATTTTGGTTGCATTCCAAAATTTCTGCATACTTTCCCTCCTGAATTTTTTTTGCGTGGTAAATCTATGGAACAGACTTCCGCCATGTAGTTTATTCTTTAAGCTACCATTCTGCTTTTTACTAAGTAAATTAAGATCTAGGCATTTAAACTCAATAGGATTAATCCATATCAGCTCTCCCCAGTGAAATAAGCATATGCTGGATGAGTGGTTGACTAGACTCTGTGTGCTACCTAAGAAGGGCTTCATTAAGATGTCACTTCAGTTGTGCCACTTCCCGCTGGACTCCTCACCCAGCAGGAGACGGAGCAGCAATAGAGGGAAAGCTCGGGAAGGTAAGCATAGCACTGACTTGCTGACTGACAGTAATAGCACAATAAATATTCCTGCGTCATGTTTAGAAACTTAAAACCAGGGATTTAAGTATAGGGTATTGTTTAATGTTCAAGAGCATTGATTTTGGAGACTTTGAAATAGGAGTTATTTTTCCTGAATTGTCACCATGTAAAGTGACAGAGCTACGGAGTTTTTGTGAAGGTCAGTAGGAGTAGGATGATTCCTTTGGTGCAGACTTGTAGCTAACTTAAAATCCAAAAGATACCAGTTAAAGTATTGTGTGAAATAAAATGCTTATTTTATATTATCTCCTCCAAAGACATGTTTTGTCCTTGTGAAAGAGCTGATTTACCAACAAGCTGATTTATCTGTTGATCACAGTTGATCATTTTGTCGTCAGAGTCACTTTTTAGCTATATATTTCATTTGCCAAACATGTGGAAATCTGCTCTCAAAGGCTGAACAAATGTTATGACTTAGGAATGGTGTAAGAAATATTAACATTTTCCTTTGAAAGTGTCACAATTTGGAAAGGCTTTGGACTGTAATCTGGCAACTTTGGAATGCTCTAGCACACACTGCAGGCTGGGAGAACAAACAATTCTCACTTTATAGTGGGACATCTTAAAAAGGCTAACACAAACCAAATGCGAATACTTTACATTTAAGAATACTCATTGTTTCAGCAAAGAGGCTCATTGCAAAGGTGATCCAGCTTACAGTATTTTCTGTGTTGTAAGTATTGCTCCTTATAGTTAGTACATGCTAGATAACTGTATAATTGTATCTTTCTCACCTTAGGACTTCAGGTCATTAATTTGAAAGCAACAAATAATTTTTTTAAACTATCATTTTTTGTTTTGTAAAGGTTTTTATTAACCTAATTATTTTAACCATTAATTACAAATTAACCATTATTTTGTAAGATTAATGTTTTCATGATACTGATAAAAAGGAAACAAAAATTCTAATTAACAAAAATCATGAACACTTTTATGCATTGTTTTCCAGCAGATGGTAAAATGTTAGATTTTCATTGTTTTAGTAGAAATGCCTGAATATATCTTATGTTTAGACTTTTTTTTAACTCACAACTTTGTTGCATAATTGCAATGTATGGTTTAAATGCTTAGGGATGTCTGCTCATGTTGTGAGCTCAAGCAATCAAACAAGATAAATTGTTTAAACATAAGATTTCGATAGGTTTATTTTTTTAAATTTTGATTTCTTATGTTTGCAAAAAAGATGGTAAAGTTTTCACCAAAGCATCAGAAATAGTTTTCATTAAATAATATAAAGTTACTTCTAATCATAGGAATCCTAAGGCTGTGATTTTGAATAATTTAGTTACAAAAAAATTTGCTTAGAAATTTTGTTCTTTTCCATCTACGAAATATGATTAAAAATGACAGTTGGCAACAACAACTGTAGATGTTTTATTCTGGCCTAATTATTAAGAACTACAGCACCAGCAAATGAGCTTCCTGCATGCCCCAGATAGTCTTCTAGTTTAGAAGGTAAGAACAATACTCTATTTAGCTTTAGTTACTCCGATTTACTAACGTGCTCCTTTTATCCGCAGCACTTGGGCAAACATAGCTCCTTAAGGATATGAGCTGGCAAACAGCTACTGCTTGGGCGTCCGTGGGCTCTGCAGGGACTGCCTTTGAAATGCTGCCAGTTGCTTTTGCCACGTATTGTGGAGGACCCTCCTTTTTCCTCTAGCTGGACCAATGAAAAAAGAAACCCAAAAATAACCTATGAATTTTCCATGACAGAAAATCCTGGCTTGCTTGCAGTATAGTAGCTGATCAGTCTAATCTAATAATCTTTTGAACCATGTGGAGCTGAAGGAGGCATTAGTGGGTGTCAGAAGGCCGTACTGCCATCTGATAATTAATGAAAACTGGAAAATACCCTGGCAACACACATATCTATTCAGTACTATTTTATAATTGCAATTAGCCAGAGTATGAAGAATATGTGGCTGTAAATTCAACTGCCGAGGGTAGAATGAATGCATTTCTATTGTTACTCTTAATGATATTCACATGATTAACTTCTGGGGTGACCTTAAAACTAAGTTCATTAGTAAGAGTTAGGCTGTGTCTCTCTGCTGGAGTTTTGCTATTTGTAGCAAGCGGAGGTTTCCTGCTTCAGCTACCAAGGAGCAGGCACTCGGCAGGATAAAGGCAGTTTTCTGGGGTGTTGCAGTTGTGCTGTTTTAACACCTCCCTCCTCTTCTGCCTCTTAGGCTGTTTGTTCACCAAGAGCTTTGTTCATAGTTCTGCTCTTTCAGTTACATGGTAACTAAATGCTGTCTTCACGCTCAGAGAAGAGAAAAATGGTTCATAATGTTCTAGTTGGCTTAAGAAAAAGATCCTTTTCTGAAGTTATGAATGCCATAGAAGGCTAAAGCCTATTCCTCAGCAAAGAATAGAGAGTACAGTATGTCCTACCTCTCAAGTGGCACCGAACCTGGAAGAAACAGAGGCTTGGGGCAAATACTGACAGCCTTGCAAAAGATCAGTGACACTGTAACAGATTAAACAGTGGAAGGTGAGTACACTTTGACTGGAGTAAATGGAATGCAAAGTCCAGCAAACTCTCAAAAACTGCGAAGCTTATAACTTGTGAAATTGTAATTTGGCACAATTTGTGGGATTAAGAAAATACACAAGAGTCTGTTTAATTCTAAAACAAATTTCAAGTCTTTCCAGTTACTGGAAAGCAGGGCTTAAAAAGTTAATCTGATAATAATGGTAAGTATTTGAAAACAGAAGACAGGTGTTATTCCATATTTCATGGGTTTTTTAATTGCTTAGGGTCTGACTTGTGATTTTTTTTCCGAAAAGTTATGTTTGTAATCCAGACTATTGCTTCTGGTTAATTTTTCTGTTTAGTAATTAACTAGCAGTGCTATAGTTTATTAAGGAAGTACAATAAATAAAGCATAAACCCCAAGCTATGAATCTTATTTGAGAGTACTGGGATACCCAAAAAGTCCCACTGTCAAATGAGGGTCCGGTCAACACATCATGAGCTCCGAGTATGAGTTTTTTATTGATATAGATATTTCAATAAGAATTTCAGGATGTTTTCCTACTGAAATTTCCTTTAAAAATAATGCAGCTTATATTTGTCATTGTAGTTGCATGCTAACAAAAGCTGCATGTTCCTAAAGCTAGACAGAGAAATAAAGAGAGAGATTAAGTATCATTTGCTGGTGTGTCTTTTTACTCTCTCTTTTGCTGTTGTAAACTTGATATGTAATGTCAGCCTAGGCACAAAAGAGTGATTTGAGGATGGAGTTCCTGACTGAACTTGCTTTGAGTAGTGTAGCCTTTCCATTTATATTTTAGTGTAGTTTGCTCTAATGAAATGTCACCAAGTTTGGACTTAAAAGAATAATTCTGTTCTTCATAGCAGTTACTGGTAATCAAATGGGTTTTATGATTTTTGGAGAGTATCAAATGATCCATCCAGAAGGCAAATGATATTGCTAGTGAGAAGAAATAAGAATATGTCAGATAAATGAAACAATACATTACACTGATTGAGCTTTTTCTGTTCAAGGCTCAGTCAAATGCTTCCTGAACCAGAGTAAACATTGTGATGTTTACACATGTAAAGAAGTTTCTTCTACAAATTCACCTTAATTCTAACTGTTACTTCCTTACTAATTAATTTGAAGGTAGTTCTGCAATCATGGATTGCTTAAATACATTGCCATGTGTGAAATGGAAAAGCAGCAGTTTTGCTTTCAGAACAGTGCCTTTAAATGTTTAATTTATGTTCAAAACTCCAGCTTCAGATTCTTGGACAAAAAGATGAGATGGTGGAGTTGCTTCACTTCTGTTAGCATTATTATAGTGGGTTATAGCGGGCAGTTTAAGTAGTGTTCTTGAGCTGTCTAAGAAAAACATGTTAATGACTAACAGGAATGAAGCTTTTCATTGGAAATACGCGTAACTTTAATTGCAAATAGATGTGGACCCGATAGTTACTATGTCATATAATCAGAAGGTGAGAGATGAAAATGGATCTCTCAAGTGTAAGCCACACAGCAGAAATGGGCAGCAAGTTTTATACCAGGACTTGTGAATTTCCTTTGTAAGCCCTAGTTTTAACTGTGTCAGTAAAAGGTAAAAAATATTCTAGACTCTAGACAATAAGGGAGAATCTAAAGCAACACTAAAATGATTTACATTGGGAAGGTTAAAACCACACCCACAAAGGTCACATGCATTATAATCCTAGTGGTTTCTGCAAATGTACATTTTCCAGTAGAGTCGAGGAGACGCTTGTTATAGGATTTGCTCAACAAATGGAAGGTCTTCTGCGTGAGCTCGTGTCTCCTAAGGGAATTCCCTAGTCCCACTTCTGACACTGTTTTTGCCCACTGTTTCCTGTCTTTGTATTGCAGTCATGTGTCATTAACGGCATGTAGATTTTGCTGCTGGATGCACGACTTCCTTATTGGAAAATCAAAATATTAGTATGTCTATGACTTTCTGTGTAATGAACTATAGAACTGAGACTTTGAGTGTTTACACTAACGCTTATATTTCCATAGCAGCACCAAACAAGAACTGCTTCTGTCTCTCTTAGAAAGAGATTGCAGTTGCATTACACTTTTTTGTTTCTAAAGCTTTTCATTACTTTATTTATGGCATGATTTTTAGAGATGCTGAAAGTCCACAAATCCAGCTGACTCCAGTTGAAGCTGTTGGAATACAACTGAAAAACTTGTTCTTAATAACCATGGTACCTTTGCTGTGGTAATAAGGAAGATGTCCTGCACCTGAATGCCAAAGTAACTAATCTCCTCTAGGCCAGCTGTAAGGCTTGATAGGATGTTCCAGAGCTGAACTGCTTTAGGTTGGTGGCACATCTTCCGAGCTTCTGATGTCACCCAGGCATTTAAACTTGTGTCCCCAAGCCGTTTGCTTGACATAGCAGGACCATCCTTTTCTACTGCAGAATGTAGTAACTCTGTTCTTGTTTATTCTATTTCATAAGCTGCTTTTATTCACAATGAATTTGGAAAACACTTTTTAGTGGAAACAGTCTTATTAATGGATAGTTGGTATGTTTATGTTAAAAATTAAGTCCTTATGCCTTTTGTGTTCTTTTTCTTGATGAAATATTTGTGTTGTTGAGGAATGAAAACCATGAAAGATGTTGAGATAGCATAAAAGGTAATTAAGATTTATGGCTAGAGTGTATTCAAGTTCTTACTACGCTTCCATTTTCCTTGTGTCTGTACTTCTCTTGACATAATTTGGATAGCATGTACATGCAGTTATTGAACTTTCACCAAGGTAAAGGCTGTTCATAATAAAAGTGAGATCAAGTGCCACTTTAGCAGATTTACTGTATCCAACTTTTACTTTGGGTCAGAGTTTTTTGCATCTAACCATGTTTAAAAACTCTGTAGGAAGACTTTATTTTTGTGTTCCTTAATTTGCTGTTGTATTATGGCACACATGTTTATTATTTTGTAATGGTATACTTTGATTCTGTACTCCATAACTTATTGGAAAGGTAATATATTTAAATAAAATATGAAGATTGTTAAGATACTGAATCTTGACATTTTCATCATGGAAAACATCTCAAAAGTAGGATGATTTTGCTTCAGATTAAGGGGTACATTGTTTTTGTAGACAATATGATCTTGTGTTCTGAAAAATAGAAGTATTGTGTCTTATCAAGGGATCTGTAAGAAAAATCTTGTTTCTGTTTTTCTAATACTGATTTGCCTGGTATTTTAAAGTCCTAAAGAAAAGCTGCTTGTTGCATGGAAGCAGCTTTGTTTATGTATTTGCCTGAAAATGGTTTGCTATCAGGTAGGGAGCCCTGGACACGCTGTATTACAGAAATACACAAATTTGACTCCTTTGCTGTTCTGTTACTTGCAGAAGTGATCTAACCATAACTAGTATTAAGAATGACACTATTTATGAACATCAGAAAATATAATTAGAAGGTAGTAACTTGTGTGCACAGCTCTGCAGGGCTGGTGGTATTGATTTGTGTCACTTCGATGTCCCAGTTTCACAGAGAATGTCACTATTTCAGATTTGCTCTTGATGACAATACTCACAGCTCTGTGCTGGAACCAGGGGAAACTTGTAGAACTCTCCGAAAAATAGCTGATTAACCAAAGCAGAATGGGTCATGTGTGAGCTGAGATAACCCATTTGGGCAAATTCAGCCCAAAATGTTGGTGTAGCTAGACTGTAAACAGGTGAGGTGTGCAGAATGTTTCGTGAAAGCTGCTTCCATGAACTCAGCATGCAACAGCCTTTTTTCAAAATTACTTACCTACAAGTGGTATAGGCATAGGTAAGGTTTCTGTTGATATATTTTATTTGGAGTGCTGAATGCAACAACACAAAGCACAGGCAGTTTGAGATCCTCTTGAATGATGCATGCGAAGGAAACTGCGTGAAACCGATACTGTTGATAAATTTGCATGGCTATTCTGTACACTCAGCAGCCAAAGGAAGCTGGAGGCATTTCATTTGGATGAAAAGGTATCTTTCTGAAGTAAGCTTTTATCTGCCTTGCAAGAGAGTTGCTCTTAATCTTGAGCTGAGCCTCATGAAATTGTTCTGTACTTATCCCACAGTAAGTGAACTCAGACCAGGCCCATGACCAGTCTAACAGTTAGATACCTCAGCTTGTTTTACTGCTTATTCATAAGTCATCCAGGTTTGTCTTAAAGGCATAGAGGACATGGTGATTCTGTTACTGACCAGAGCTACTGTACTATGTTGAATAAATTCCTATGGAGTGAGTAATTAATTTCAGTGTACATCTAGTCCTGCTTTCATGAGATACATATTTCATGGACCCAAAATTTATCCCTGTGGCTGGGTTGATAGCCTTCCTTTAGCAAAGGTCACTGCATACAGTTTTGGGCAAAGTTAAAAATACTCTTTTTCCCTCTTAAATTGTACCTTGTTCACTATGTAATGCCGTTCATAAAAGACTGAGGAAAATTCCATGGATTATTGATTTATATGTTGAATATTGCTTTATATATTTCTTTATTGTTATCTTCTAACTTCTAGTAATTAAATACTTTTGATCATTATAAATATATCCAGTCATGTTTATAAGCCCAGGCTGAGAAACATATTCTCTGAGTGTTCCAGGTTGTGAAGCTTCAGATTGACTGTATGATATTGGAAGGACTTTCCTCTTCATATTACTCTGCTAATATCTGTAACTGATACCATAATTATACCCTGTCTCTTCTTTCAGAAATTAGCGATGTGCTTGCAGTACCTTTTTTTTATAAATATGCACAGGTATATGTACGTATATAGTTAATTACTGTGACCTTTTGGTTTTATCCCATTTTTAAGATTGGCAAGCATCCTCTTTGCTGCATTTGGAGTAGATCTATCTTTTAATCTTTTTTCTTTGTAAAGCCAGTGCTCATCAGTCTACGGGCGTATTAGATTAGTTCTTTCTGAACGAATTAGAGGGCTGGCTACACCTGGGATACTGTGTCCAGTTTTGATTCCTGCCACAAAGAAAGATGTGGACAGGCTGGAGAGGGTCCAGAGAAGGGCCACAAAGATGATCAGAGGACTGGAAGCTGCCATAGGAGGAAGGACTGAGAGAACTGGGTTTGTTCAGCCTTGAGAAAAGGAGGTTTAGGGGAGACCTTATCACCATGTTCCAGTATTTAAAGGGTGGTAACTCCCTTTTACAAGAAGTCACATGGAAGAGAGGAGGGGTAATATCTACAAGTTGCTCCTGGGGACATTCCAATTGGTGACAAGAAGACAATTTTTCACAAAGAGGAACAGTCAGCCATTGGAATAATCTCCCCAGGTAGTGGTGGATTCCCCAACACTGGACACTTCTAAGATTTGACTGGGCAGGCTACTGGACTATCTTGTCTAGAGAGTGCTTTTGCCAAGGAAGGTTGGACTGGCTGACCCTTGAGGTGCCTCCCAACCTGGCATTCTGTGATTCCATGACTCTCTTCCACAATCAAGGCTTCTTTCACTTTAGATAACATACAGTGCATTTCTTTCCTAATAATGTGTCCTGCAGCCTTACAGTGATAAAGTGGGAAAGATAAGCTATCTTTGAGTATCCTATACTGGGGCAAACAATAATAATAAAATTATGAAGTCACTGAACCCTAACGATTATTCATTTTGTCATAAAGATTGAAACTTATCACAATAAGATAAAAACTTAATCTGTAGTAAATTAAGAAAAGGTAATCTCCACTGCTATTTTATTACAGACCACCAGTGCAACACCTAAAACAATTTATCCTTTCATGTTATTAAAGGATCGATTCAGCTGGACCCTAATCATCTTTTTATTTGAAGGAAAAGAGTAATGTTGGCATATGCAAAAAGTTCTTTCAGTCTAAGCTGAGTTGGGGAGGGGGAACCAAAACAGAACAAACAAACTTGGGTAGCTTTATCTTCTTGAAAAGCATCAGAAACCTCTGTGTGTGTGTGTTCATATCAAGGTAACATTCTGTGTGTTAGTTCTATTGCTCAAATCTTTATTATATGCAAATATTTTCAGCAATTTTGTAATTAGCATTTCCCCTTTCCTTACTGTCTAAAGGGAATATATGATGCATATTCTTGCTTTAAAGTTTCTTTTGTGTGTCTTATACCTTATAATGCATTATTTTCTCACTGAGACTGGATAGAACTCCTGGTTTATTCTGGCGAGAGATTAAAAGATACTAATAGTGCTTGAAAGCTACCCTGTTCTCATCATATCGACTTAAAGAGTCCTGGATAACTAACACAGGAATACTACAGGTTAAACTGTATTTTCAGGGGATCTTCTTTCCATTAAAATCTATAGCAGTTTGATTCAAAGCCAAATAAGAGAAGTAGAATTTTCATGTTTTGTAATTATAGATAGTACATAGAAATAACCAGCTGGTTGTTGACATAAAAGCACAACCTGTGTATGCAAATGATGCTCTCTTGGCTGTCATTAGAGACAACAGCTTTAAGAATGATGCAGCAATAGGCACTATTTGTAGCAGGCATGGAGGAGGTGTGTCCCTGATGCCAGACAAAAAGAACAGCAACAAAAGAAAATAAGCTCTCGAGTCAGCATTCTAAACTCCATTGTCACTGCAGGAGCAGCTGCGTGTGGAAATGAGGCAAATAGAATTTGAAATGAAGAGCTGGAAAAGAAATTGCCACTTGCCTGCATGGATGGAGACAACTATTGGGCTTGATTGCCAATTAACTGCTCTGTTTTTTCTGACAGCTTTGATAACAGGTCAAAAATGTGACAGGAACTGCTCTTTGACCTACTCACTGCATCCTTTGTGGTTGCCTCTGCCCACAAAGAAATACCACGATGGTACCAACAGTAGTTTGTCTTATGTTGGATGTGGATGATTTCCAGGAGACTCCAGTGAATTGTCTTTAGATTGAAAAACCCTTCCAGGCATAGAAAGCATGGTGGGACTACCTAAATATTGTCAGTTCACATTAAGCATATTTTCAAGGACTAAAAAGAGGCTCAAGGGTACTTCATCAGCATTAAAACAGTGTTTATACCTATCCTGTCCAGGAAATGGTTTCATGTAGGCAGAGACTACAATCTAAGTGTCATGTGAACACCCTCAGAGTACAGAGAAACATTCTCTGTAAATGAATATACCTTTCAACAGGTAGTCGTGGTTCCAAGACACAGGTACCTCTGGCAGCTAAATCGTGTCAGAATTGCCTGTGCCCTGAGTCATCTTGGGCGGTGATAAGCCTGGGTGTGCAAGGTATTTATTAGCTTGGTCCCTATTTCTGGACTGAAATTGTCTGAAATGTCTGACTAGGTAAGGTGTTGTCTCTGAATGTTCAAACTGTGTCTCTCCTGAATGCCCGAACCATGATTGCAGCACTTCTTCCATTTAATGGACCAGATAATTTACCCTGTAATGATATCATAGGCTATTTAAGGCTGTCTCTTTAGAGCAGTTATTAGCTTTATTTATCTGCTTCATTCAAGAACAGATGTTTCTACTGTGTAACTGAAATAATCAACGTCTTTGGAAATCAAAGACTGCTATTTTATGAAATAGAATATGATGGAGAATCTAAATTATTAATCATAAAAGGGCAAGGGTAAACTAATTGCCTGCAGCTTTGCAGAAATTGATAAGATCTGAGTCATGATAATGGTAAATTGTTAAAAACATTAATGGTGCCAGCAAAAATGGTGTTGTCTTTTATACTTGCATAGCTAAATATTTCACTTATGCTTTGTCATGCCTTTTCTGTATTTCAGAGGAATGTCATCTGTTTGTTTTGGGGTTTTTTTTTTAGATTTGGTGGCCTTTACATTTCCTTAGTAATTTGCATTTAAATGTTTTGGGGTTTTTTTCCCACCAATTTTTCCACAGTTCATTATTTCTTTAATTGCCACATCAGGTTCCTAGTGAGGGTACTTGTACTTCCAGAAACATCCGTGTGAAGGGTTATTTTTTTCTGAATATATATTTTAATTTTTTTTTCTTTTGAGTATGGAGACTGGTACATGCTATTAGTAAGCTTAGCAAAATGGGTAAGAAGGATTTTAGTACTTAAATAAGATCTAGTGACATGAAGGAAAAAGACTTAACTTGCCACCCACACTCAAGGCCATATCCTGTGTGACCCACAGGACCAGTCCCAGTGAAGACACAGAAAATACTAACCCAAGTAAAGTAGACAAGATCTATTTAAAATAACCCACTGTTGTTTAAGAACTCTGTTTATATAGCATCGTGGAAGAAAAATTTTCCACAAAAGGTGGGAAACAAAGGTACAGCCTTTCCTAAGGGCATCCAGCATGATTCATGGTAAAACCAATTGTTGAAATCAGGTTTCCTCTTCTAGAGTCTTGTCCAGTGGGTAACAGTCCTGGTCTGCTGGTATGCACAATTTTTGGGGAAGAAGCAGCTGCATATAGCAGATCTGAATATATTTATTGTGAGCTTGGTCACTCCAGGAATATATTTTTTCTTGCTCTAAAGCAAAAGCACTAAACCAGAAGGAAAACTTAGGCAAGTTTAGAGCAACTTTGATGAAAATATTTATGTGAGGTTAACTTTTTGCCACTTTTGGCTTATAAAGTAAAAGCAAAGACAAAAGTGGGACGTTGAGGATAGGCACAGCCGCACCTTAGCACACCGTGCTCTCTCTTTCTCCAGCCAGGTGCTGCCCTGGGCTTAGTGCAGCTGCGTGGTGCTGCCCTGGGCTTGCCTTGCGTCTGCCAGTGGCACTGCAGGTGGAAAATGGCAAATACAAATATAAACCTGCGTGTCGAGACGACTGTGTGTGACTTCTTTACAAAGCTGCACTTACTACCAGTAAATCTGAATCATCCTGTCGTAGTAAAGCTTTGATAAGAGGAAGCGGGCAAAGATCTTTCATGGGAATTTATCAACCCTTGTGAAGGTGCCTTCAGTTTTGTTCTGCTTTTCTAAGCACTAGAGAAAGATTCACACTGAGACTCCAGTCTTTGCTCAGTAAAAGGCTTCATTCAGGTCTTTGACAGTGTTAGGAGACAAGAGGGTGTCACAAGAGTGGTGAAGGTCAGGAGGTGGTACCTCCTGCAGCAGCTCTGGAAAGGCTCCTCAGTGTCCACCGACGGACTATGGGCAGGTCCTTGGAGGTGTCCCACTGAGGCTTACGTTGTGTCAATGTTGGAGTGCTCAGTGCTTTGCAGGACTAGATCCCAGCACTAACCACTGCTTGGCAATGATACTGCATCTCACTTAGAAATTCATGTTTCCAAAAATTGTTTGCTGAAGTGTGAGGAGATTTTAATGCTGGAAAACCAGTCAAGCAATGGAGGTAGGTTGCTGGCCAGTGCTTATTCTATGCAAATGAAAACATCAAATGTATGTGAACAGGTGCTGCTATTGTGAATTTTCACTCACTATTGCAGTGAAAAGAATTGCTAGGTATTTGATGTACTTTAAAGTGTTGTTTGTAATGTTTTAAGTGTGCCAGGCCTGGATATGTCATTCAGTTCTGGTACCTCATGTTGAATAGATCAGTAACTTGTATGTGTCTGGAATTACAGCCTGCCTTACATTTTACCTGTTTATTATTATTAGGTACTAGCAGTTGAGGACAACACTTCTGCTGTCTGAAGATGGAGAACAACATAACTACTATATCTCGTGAAGAGCTTGAAGAGCTACGAGAAGCATTTGGCAAAATAGGTATGTTTTAAATAAGGGAATAATGAGGATGCCATTAACACTGCAAAACTGTTTAGGATTTGTGGAAGAAATCTTTATGGATCACTTGGTTTTGATAGGGCCATGTTTTCCCTCTGTATTCCTAGTAATATCTTAAAAAATGTAAAAAGAATGTGTACATAGAACCCCTTACTTTCACTGGAACTATGAGTGTTAATTTCTTTCAACTTCAGCACTGAAAACAGATACATTTTCTTGCAGGGTGGTAGCAGGTTTTTTTGTTACTGTGTATGCTACCTAATGGGTCTCAAAATTCAGTTTTTTTGAACTCCTTAATTCTGAAAAAAGTTTGATTAAGCTTCAGGTGTTATATATTTTCATGTTGGATTACTGACACTTGATTTTTCCTTTACTTCCATGCTTTGGTGAACTAATAATTTCTCTTCATTTATTCAATCAGATTTTATGTTTTAAGCAAAGTAAACTTGAAGATTTTTTGATCTTTTGTAGCTAGCCAATGTTAATAAGTAACTGTACAGTTTTGTATGCTTGACAGGATGTTTACAGATTAATCAGAGCACACAGAAAGTGTAAGAAATTATATAGCAACTAACCCTTTATTCCAGATTGCACTGTTGAGAATGTTCATGTCTGCTTTATTTCTTACTGCAGTTCTGAGGGGTGATGTGGAACTGTGCAGCTCAGGAAATCAAACAAACATGTTTGTAATCAGTCATAGTGTGGGGAACAGGGTCATTTTAGGCAAGAAGTCTTAAATATTAGGAGTCTTTAGTTGGTAAAGAAACTATTGGGAAGCTGTGTGTTAGACATTTGTAAGACCATGAGTAGTATGGAGAAGTGAAGAGGGAATTACTCAGGTTCTGCCAGTACAGCTATCACATGATGTCCAGTAGAGAGTCAGGAAGATTAAAATAAAAAGAAGTTAGTTTTCTTCACAATAAATAATGGAACAATGAACCCATTGACTCAGGATGTTGTCGAGATCAAACAAAGAGGAGAAATTCTAAAAGGAGTAAGAGACATCCATGGAAGTTAATTCATGAGTTGCTGTTAACCAATCATCAGGACATCTATGCTCAAGTAGTTTATATCCTGCAGGTGCTGGAATGACAGACCAAGAGAAGAGCAGTATATACATGTGTCAGTCTACTGAGAGATGTTAGCATAGGTAGAGACTCACTGGTGTTGTCTGACAGCTTTTCTATTTCTTTGGTTTTCACCGTCTGTATTCCTTCTTTTTCTCCATCTCCTGCCTGTGTGTTTTCATATTTCTGCTTTAACAATTGTCTGTACTGCTCCTACTCACTGTAAAGCATTTTTTTCCTTATGCTTTCTGTAAAACATAAAAATAAAGCATAATTAGTTTTTATTTTTTTTTACACGTTTCTAATGTCTTTATGGATAAATTGCTTGCAGCTACATTGGTAAACTGAGAGAAGGCATGTATTTAACTCTCAGCTTGTCATCATGGAAACTTACCCTCAGTGAAAGATGAACCTAGAGAAATAAAATAGCTGGTAATCTGAGTGAGCTCATGAGCTTGTCCTCTCCTGGTTAGACCATCCCTGTTATTATGTGTGGTCTTACACGTCTGCAAGCCAGTGGATGAATTAATACATATGCATGCATAAAGTTTGTGTGTTGATTTGTGAACTTTGATAGTATCAAAACCACAAAATTATATTTTTTTTTACCCCATGGTTTTAGCTTTTTGTCACCAGTGAAATGTGGCTGCCTTATGAAGCTGTACAGAAGCTACATAGTGTAGTATGGATTACAAGAAAATTACTGTATAGCAATTAATTACGACTGGAGATGAAAGCATGTTTCTCTGCTTGCCCTTCTGTAATGAGAGGCGTTCATCCACTCTGGTATTATTGGCTGAATTCTGATACTAGACACAGTATGAGAAGATGTTTTTAACTAGTAAGGGAAAAGAAAATCCAAAAATGGGAGCACCTTGACAAGTCAGAGAAATGGCCACATCACCTGCTTCTGTTTCTAACTCATTGTGATGTTCTCTTAAATTTCTTACAAATGTATCAATCATAGAACTGGGAAAATACAATTAAATAGTATTTTCCGGAGCTTTAATATGATCACGAAAGTCACTGAAAATTGTTGTCAAACATGGAAAATATTAGCATTAAATATATAAAATGATGGATGTTATATCCAGCCTTACTTAGGCAGGATATGATTTCTTGTATTTGATTGGACTTCATCTATACTGTGTATGAACTACAGCTTTTCTGCTTTTAAAAGTACTTCTCTCCATTGTGTAGCCAAGGCCACAGGTAAGGCTATTTTTCTGGACATACTCAAATTCTGCTTATATAAATATGTATATACATATATATGGAAATATGCATAGATTTTAAAAAATAGGAACAGGTAAGGTGGTTGATTCATTTATGTGTCACTTTGAATAAAAATATGGGTGTGTAAAATGATTCTTTATTATACTAGGATGAATTCAAGACAGCTTTCTACAAAAAGACTGGTAGAAAGGTGAAAGTACAAAGGGTATTTTTGATTATTTCTGTGCTGCTGCATTATTCATCATGAATAACACAAATTATACTCAATTTATTTTTATATGATACAGCCATTAATTTCTTTTCACAATTCCAAACCTCTTGGTAAAAAAGAGCAGTCTGATTCTTTGCTGTACATGAACATTCCTGCCATGTGGTCTTGGGAGCCGAGTGTAAGTGAAGGGGGCAGCACAAATTGCTCCCAATGGAGCCAGTCAATAGAGTAAGGAAGGTCACCTTTAATAAACAGATACAGATCATCCCAGACTTATTCTTCACAGATAAGTCTAACCACATCAAAATTTTTGAAGAACAGAAGATGTTTATCAGATACTAGGATAAGAACTAAAATGCAGTCAGGCAGAGTTCTTGTGTAAGTAGTTTTTCTTGTGGAAGTGTGCTCTTCTAATAACATTAATCGGATTTGAGCTTGCTGATTGCAAATGGTTTAATATTGGCAGTAAGCATATATTAATTGATCTCCCTTTGACTTGAGAGTTTATAGATAATTTTGTTGGGAGTCTTGAAAAAAAAAAAAAGAAAATCTTGAACTTCACTATTTGCAAATTTGCTATCTTGTTATATCTGTGCTTTGGGATCATAAGAGAGTTCCTGAGAAAGCATATAACAAGATGGCACAAGTCCTAGATAGCTGTGCCTCTAATCCACAAGCATTCCTTCATACTTACTTATCTATATCAGAGAAAGAAATACTCATCTCCTAGAACTGTGTTTATCACAATTCAATTCTTCTTAACAGTTACCGTACTTTAGTACATGAGTGTGCCTAAGTTTAACAACTTGTGCTTTTGTTCTACAGATATTGACAACAGTGGGTATGTCAGTGATTACGAGCTTCAAGACCTGTTTAAAGAAGCAAGCCTGCCCTTGCCTGGTTACAAAGTCCGTGAGATTGTAGAAAAAATCATTTTAGTGACAGATAGCAACAAGGATGGGAAAATCAACTTTGAGGAATTTGTCTCTGTAAGACATTCCCTTTGGCTGTTTCTCTACTGTCTGATATCTGTTGAGAAGTGGTACAACTAAGTACTATTTTTGTATATAACTATTATTTGAGTTTTCTGTGACAACCTAGAATATCCTGTGTATTTATTTTCTAATTTTTATCTTTAACACTCCTATTTAATTTAATGGTTCTGATTTGAGCAGCATGTGAAAGAACAGTAGTTGCAATCAGTGTTGTTTTCTGTTTCCTCCAAGGCAAGGGGAAGGCCTACATATTGTAGGAACTGTTGGTCAGCCCTCGCTCTGACAGAAGAGCAGACAGTTAGATACCAGCCTCTGAATGCTCTTAGTAGTGCTTCACTATGCTTAATCTCTATATTAAAGGCTACTTATTACTGGGAATGACGTATAAGTTTTCCCTTTCAGTGAACAGATTTCAAAGTTTTAGGCTTTTCTAAATGAGAATCACTCACTGGTGCATTTTAAAAGAAACAAAAACTTACCAGGCTGGTTGTTTGTGGGTGTTTGGGGATGATTATGTTTTGCTAGAGTACTGCTGCTAATTCAACAAGGTTGCTTGTTGAATTAGTTATTGATCTTTCTTTCTGAGATTCTAAACATGCAAATATTTGCTTCCAGGTATTGACTGTGTCTGTTACTTATACTTCATTGTCAGTCTGAGACCTCTGCAGTATTTGGGCAAACCTAGGGCATATCAGTATATCCAGTGTGGTTTACATTGCAGGCAGGTGAAAAATGGTATTAGCTTGATAAAGGAAGGGCATGTTTAACTGTCATGTCATAATTTTACATGCAAAGCATGTGAGAAATAAGTGAGAAAAATATACTATTGTCATCAAAAATGTGTGTGTCTTTAGTTGTGTTCTTCAGTTTACCAAAACATATGTGGAAAAATTGTGTAGATATTTGTATGTCTATTATTTTAGATAGCATGACTTAATAGAGGTATTCACTGTGAAATAATGTTAGATATCTAGTATAGATACAGATATACAAACAGTAATTTATTTCTTTTTTTAGAACAGAAGTCAATGTAAATATCAAAGAAAGTCAGTCATATTAACTACTGACTCTAGACTACTTATATTAATTAACAGCTATTTGAAGGTACACTCAATCACAAAATGCTCTGTTTTTTAAATTTCAGATAATTCAGGAGTTGAAAAGTAAAGATGTTAGCAAATCTTTTCGAAAATCAATAAACAAAAAGCAAGGTATTACAGCAATTGGAGGAACATCAGCAATATCTAGTGAGGGGACACAGCATTCTTATTCAGGTAAGAAATAGTTAAACATGGGCAAATTTTGCAGGGAGGAAGACTTCAAATTTGCACTATAGATAAAACAGATCCTAACTGAAAACTGTTGGTGGTGAAAGCAAATTAACACAGCGAAAGCATGTGGAGATAGACAAGGTAAATGTAGGTGATAGTTTATTAACTGTTCAGTTGTTGCTAGTTTCATGCTGCAGTTGGAGGCAAGTTGGGCATCTGTGTGAGAGCAAAAGAGGCAAACAAGCACTGACAGCTTATAGGGGGGAAAAATGGCCCCTTTGGCATACTTCTAGTAATGCTAGTTAAGTTTTTGCCTTCATTATATGCTAATGGACTATTATTCCTGTATTCAGATAAAAAACCAAAAACGAATCCTCCTTTTCATTTCCACAGTGTTAACTAACATGAACTAAAAACCCACTAACAAACCACCACATACCATTCCTGGATGGACTGGCCTCCTCAGCTGTCTGCCATTACAGAATTGTTCATTCCTACATGGTTTTCACATAGACTCTCTCATGCTTAACAAGCTGCTTTTAATATTTGATCTGTTTCTTTCTACCTCCCCCTGCTGCATGTAATTTAAGTTGGTAATTGTGCCTAATTGCATTGCAGCTCCTGGTGAGAATGGGAACCACCTTCTAGGATCATATTGCAATCAGCAATATTGCAGCTTTTTTGACTGACTTATGTCTTTGTGTGATTGACTTATGTCTGGAATTGACTTATGTCTGGAATTTGTGTGGTTCCAGATTGTGTTACGGTTCTACAAAGGAAGAAGATTCACTTTGATTAGGCAAAGGTGGCAATATCCTCCCTTTCAGTAGGATTCCAGTAGCAGCTATACCTGGTACATCCCCTAACCAGGGGATATGCTCCATCCCAAAGGATGCCTGTAGGGCATCAGAGGGAATTCTTTTGGTGGAGAGGAATGAACCCCACCAGAGCACAATTCACCTGGCCTGGCCTCACCAGACATCTCATTTATGATGAGGTGAAGTGTGCACTAGAATTTCATGTTGTTTCCCACTGACAATGAAAGAAGTGTAATGAGTCAGGTGCTTCTTGAGGTAAGTGAGGTGAATACTACCTCTCCTGCTTGGGAATTTGGATACTGAGACTTGATTGACTGTTATCCAAATAAGTTTTCTTAGATACATAGTAATAAATTCTGCACTAAATATGAAAGAACTTAAAAGAGAGATATTAAACTTTTAAAGTTTCTCAAAGCTAAAGACAGCTCAGCAGTCCAGATCAGTCTCAAAAGGCTGCCAGTCTCTGAAGTCCAGTAGAAGGCTGAATGAAACGCTGTGTTTTCAACCAACAGTGCATAGATTGAGATGCTGTGTGTTTCAGATGAGAAATTTTTCCCTCTTCTTTGTAATTGCCGAGAAACTGAATTTGAAGTCAGCCATGAGGATAACTTCCCTATGATGTTCCTATGATTTTTATGTTATCCTTCAGAAAATCACCGGATGCTAAGAGAGTGCAATAGGAGAAAGGTCAATCTGGACTTACCACTTTTTTGGTTCCTTCCCATTTATCTGATTTTTTTAATAACTGACCTCTGTGATACTAAGGTGTTTTGTCGCAGAACCTCTTCAACCCAAGTATGCCGTTATTAGTATATGTTCATGGAAATGTTAATCTTTTATTTTAATGCTGTCTTTCTTTTCAGAGGAAGAAAAAGTTGCTTTTGTTAATTGGATAAATAAAGCTCTACAAGATGACCCAGACTGTAAGCACCTCCTACCCATGAACCCATCAGATGCCAGTCTGTTTAAATCCCTTGCAGATGGCATCCTTCTTTGGTGAGTCCAAGGCTGTGAGAAAGAAAAGAAACTAATCTCAAAGGTTAAATGCTGATCACAGTGATATGAATTAGAAAACTTCAGACAGGCTTTAACATCAAGACTCCACTCTTAAATATTTCAGTCTGAGTGCAAGATGGGGAAAATCTGTTTGCCCATAGAAATGTGATTTTTAGCAAATTTTCTGTGTGACTCTGTGCATGTTATAGAAGTGGTTTTCCACTTCAGACCCATAATTATACATGCCGGATATGTGCAGGCTGTTTATAAAGGAGATAATTAAACAGTTTATAATTTCATTAGTTGAAATAATTGAAAACTTGACTATTTCAAATATTTTTAGAAGTTGCTAATTATAGTCATTAAATCATGGGATAGCAAGAACAGAAATCCGAATTAAATCCATGGCAAAACAGAGCATATAGTAGGTCCCTTAACTTTAGTCTGCTGCAACTTTCTAGTTAGTTAAAGTAGATTACTAGTACTCACACACCGTGGTAACAAGGGATTAGCTTATTAGTGAATTAGTCTTTGAGATCCATGTAGATACAAGGAACTACAGAAATGCAGTGCAGGAATACTCTGATTATACTACAGAGTTTTTCAGTAGAGACCATTTAAGTTACTTTGGTTTACAGTTTTAATCTTCTCAGGAACTTCATTTGACAGTTATAGATATGATCTATTAATTATAAAAGTCAGATGCAACATATTATCTGGGGCATTCTGAATGAATGTGCAATTATTTAACAGGGGAGAGGAGATTTAGAGGATGGTCTTTTTTTTTGTCTTAGAAATCCTTGCAGCTAGTTTAAGTAGTTAGTAGTTTATAATCAAGTAATATATTTTCTGATAAATGAAAGTTTCAATAAACTCTTGACTTTTCTTCCTTAGCAAAATGATCAACTTTTCACAACCGGACACAATTGATGAAAGAGCTATTAATAAGAAAAAACTCACTCCTTTCACTGTTTCTGTAAGTACTGAATGGATAGGAACTTGCCACAAATGAAAAAGTGAAACATTTTTCTGTTTTAATGACAGTTCTCCTAGTGGAGAAAAAAAAATTCTATGTAATAAAAAAATCTTAAAGCGTGAGATTGTATTTTCTAATAATCTCTGCTGCATTCTCCTATTTCTGAGATGATTTAAAGAAAAAGTAGTTTTTTCTTGCTTTCCCTAATTCTTTCCCTATTAGCTATTTTTGTTTTGCCTTACTGAGTACCTGAAGAAAATAATTTTAGACTTCTGAGTGGATGGTCAGGTTGTATTTTAGCAATGCAGAAAGTATCTACATGTCTGTGTACTCTGTGGTAGGATGATGCACATTCAATACTGGAGAGCAGCTGGGACACAGGATGACATCTGGTTTTAATTGTGTATGAAGTCATGGAACAGTTTGACAGAAACAGTTTTTAAGACCTTAGTTTGGGTTTAAGAAAACAGGTCTGGAAAGGGAAGTAGATCCATAAGTTACCGGCCCAATGAGAAAAAACTGCTGATGAAAAATCTCAGTTAAATGGCAGACTTTTCATTTCAGCCTGTGACATTAAAATATGAAACGTTAAACCACACTACGTTCTAAATCCTCCACGTGGGTTTTGTAATCTCTACTTATTTAAAGATTTGTCAGCAAAGGTGATACTGCATGTGTTTATCTTGTCTTTGTAGATAGTTAAAATATGACCCAAGAAACTAGTAACATTGAGAGCTGCCAGCTATTTCTTCTTGGAATGTTTTATCTCTGACAATCACTAGTTTTACTTTGAGTATTAGGGGTTTGAATTGCCATGATTTTCTTATGCTCTTCATTCAGTTACAGTTTAACAATTGCTTGAATAAATGTGTAAGATTCAAGATGGGATGACAGTGATGTCAGTAGTATCCTGCATAGGACTCTATGCAGGAATTCCATATGAACATATTTTTCAGGATCAAGCCTCTGATATTTTGAGCAGTATTGTTCAATTTGTATAACTGATACTTATGAATTGCAAAAAGTATTTTGATTAAAGTATTCCTCAGTAATCCAAGCTGCAGAAGGTGGTCCTCAATTTTTTGGATTATACACTTTCAATGTTTTCATTAGATTTTGGTAAGATGCAAGGTAGTTCACAAAAAAATGTCCAGAGTGCAGTTTTCCATTGGAAGCCATTGAACTAATGCATTATTTCTTCCAAAGTTTCATATGAACAAATTTACTAAAAAATACAGTCTCACAAGTTTGTTAAACAATGATATTCCAAATAGGAAAACCTAAACCTGGCTCTGAACTCAGCATCTGCCATTGGCTGCACGGTTGTCAATATTGGATCACAAGATTTGCAAGAAGGAAAACCACACTTGGTATTAGGACTCTTGTGGCAGATCATTAAAGTTGGTCTTTTTGCTGATATTGAGATCTCCAGAAACGAAGGTAAGAGTAATGCCAGGCGTAGTAATGTCAGCCACTTGGAATTAGCTCAGACCACAATAGCAATGATTTCAGCTTTCTTTCAAACTTGCTTTTAGCTCTTATTGCCTTGCTGAATGAAGGGGAAGAGCTGGATCAGTTAATGAAGCTTTCCCCTGAAGACCTCTTGCTACGCTGGGTGAATTACCATCTGGCCAATGCAGGGTGGCAGAAAATCAGTAACTTCAGCCAAGATATTAAGGTATGTAGTTATTTGCTCTCATAATCAAACACAGTGGTATTAAAACACACAATGCATGGAACAAAATTAGTCAGATCAGAAGAATTTTGATAAAATAGTAATCTCCTTTCTCTGACTTTAGGCTCATCCTGCATTTTTCAAAATTGAAAGAGCATTATTTTGATCTCTTCTATCCTATTTAGTTGCTCATCCCATGTATTATCATATCACAGTGCAAAGTGAACATTTCCAACAAGCTGATAATCAGGGAAGTTCTAATGTTGTAAGATGGCTACTAGAGTTATTTAGGATAATTTGCACCACCTTCTTAGCTGCCTAATAACTCCCAGTCACTGCTTTGCTGGTGTGTCAGCTGACTGACACGGGGCTGAAAGGTTCCTTGGGGCAGGTGCCAGAGCTGCATCATTCTCTCTTCAGTCATTCTGCAAAGGCACGCAGAGCATTGTAGTAGCTCAGCTGATGAGAGAACACAGCAACTTTTTAAAACTAAAAGCAAAGGAGGAAGAATGCCTAAGGTGGTTAGACCTCCTTTCACTGGAGAAAACCATGTCATTAATTGCAAGTTACATCTTTTCAAATGCTACCAAGAAGGCCCTTATTAAAGCAGACTGTAACTAGGGTCTTATATGAAAACTGCTACTATGGTGCTTAAGAGAAGCATTAAATACTTCTAGAACTAGTAGGAGTTTATTTTTTCTTCTAGTTTCTTACTGCAAAATTGATCCTTTTTGTGGGTAACCACATAAATTTGCCCTGAATATCTTAATTACAACAGTCTAATTAATATTCAGCAGAATAAATTTAACTAGCATTCTCCAAAATAATTAGCAGATATTCCTTTCTCTGTCATCTGGCTAAGTAAGTTCTATGTGAAACAGGGTAGTAAAATGGCTGTATGACCTCATCCATATTCACTGAAATTATGGTGCTGTATTTTTGACTCCTATAGCTTTTATGGCTTTTGGATTGGACTAATAGAGCAATAAATGTCTAGGAAAGGCTACATACTTTCTGTGTTTTTTTTTTTAATATTACACTGTTTGTTTTAGGATTCAAGAGCATACTACCATCTATTAAATCAGATTGCACCCAAAGGAAATGACCTTGATCAATTGCCCATTAAAATCGACTTTACAGGATTTCATGTAAGTATCCAGAAATGTAAAAATAGACTGGAATTACCTGAGACCTCTGTGTGTGTATCCAACTTCCTGGTTACGAGGTTATCCCTGAATCCTCTTTTGTTTCCTACTGTGTGCAAAAACTCAGCCAGATTCCTCAATGTTACAAAAGCTTAAATGAGCAAAAACTTTAGTACCGTGCTGCTGAAACAGGATAATGCATCCTGCAGTCTAAAGCTTGGAGCTATGTTTTACTTGGAGTGCACTGTATGTTGATTTTCAGTTGGGTCATCCAACATGAATATTGCAACATCCTGCTCAGTTCTCTTCTGGAATTCAGAAGGAAAAAGAATAGACTTCAGAAACCTTGGATCCTCCCTCTAACCAAATCGCATTCAGAAATAACATGTGAGCCCTTCCAATAACCAGCAGGAAAGTGTGGCATCCATCAAGCTTTACATTGTAAAGGGACAGAGGGTCTAAAACCAGCCTACACTGATGTGAAAACACTTGTCTAAGGTGCTTTATAATGCCTGTTGGAAGAATTATTCTGACAGTGCATTTGATACAAAGTTGAATTGCTTGCCTGAGATAGCTATATATCAATCAGAATCTAAAGTAGAATCTTGTTATTCATTATAGTTATGAAACTCACATGCCAGATTGTTTGCTTACATGCTTTAGTTCTCTCAAACTCCTTGTTAGCTTTGTTTGCTCTTGTTTGGGATTTTTTTGAGAGTGAGGAAGAGAAGTTGTTAATTTTTTCCATGTAATTTCCTACAGTTCATATGATGACATTCTGTAATGAACCAGTGTATTAATAATAAAGACCAAGGAACATAACACACAAATTTCCAACTTACCATGATTAAGAGGAAAAAATATTAAAAGGACAGCAAGTTTGAAGCATTCAAACTCTTACTGACGGTTTTGGACATCATCTGGAATTACTGTGCTTGAGAATATTAGTTTAAAGCAGTGATGGTGAACTTTTGGTACATGTAGAAGAATATGCAATATGGGAATCAACAGCCTGGAAATGGAAAGCTAATCACTACACTTCTGGCTGCAGTTGCTGTGATTCATGAGGAGTGCTATGCTGGCAGCTACAGAAGTGAAGGACAGTAGAAGGCAGAGGGGAATTGTCATGGGCTGTAAGAGCTAGCTCAGGCATTGGCAGAATGAGGGAGGAACTGACATGGGTCATTTAAAGATTTCCCTACCTGATGATTTGGTAAAACCTAGCAGTAGACTTAACTGTAAATTAACTTTTGTTTGTTTTTCTTTTCAGGATAAAAATGACTTGAGGAGGGCTGAATACATGCTCCAACAGGCAGATAAATTGGGCTGCAGACAGTTTGTAACTCCAGCTGATGTGGTTGCAGGCAACCCTAAGCTCAATTTGGCTTTTGTTGCAAATCTCTTTAACACATATCCAGCCCTGCACAAGCCTGACAATTCATCTTATGATCTCAATTTATTAGAAGGTACTCAACTTACTAACTATACAGAAGATAAGAATATTAGTGATTTCTACTTAGGTATTCCTTCTAGGTTGTGATATAGGATCCCTGTGTGCTGGTGCCTGTGTTTACTTATTAGCAGCCAATACAAGCCTTAGTAAAAGACCCCATTAGTGTGTATATTGTTCACTTGTGTTGGCCTGACCAAATGGTTATTCCTGAATAACCTTCTGTCATTCATTTGCAGGAGCAAAAACTGTCCTCCTTCTTTCCTTTCAGTTTCCTATGCTTCTTTCCATGCTATTTATATTTTAGCTGATATACAAATTCTAGCTTTTCTTTGCAGTGCTATATTATGCAACTGTAATAGTCTTTAAAAGTATTTTTCACATAGTGCATTTATATATGTGTGTATGTGTATTAGTTTGTTGCCTTTCAAATTAGGAGACATTTTTTAAAACAAGGCTTCTGTATCAGCAACCTATGTTAATCTATTGCATCAACAGCCTGTATAGATCCTATGGTATCAGGGAATTTGGCCTCTAACTGTACAGTTCAGATCTCTAATGCTAGAGATAAAGGGATAATTGGTAACAATCTTTGGCTGTTGCCCTTGCTGTGGACCAGCTAATCTGGGATAATGGAATGGCTCCTGCCAGTGTATTTCACAGTTGTTCACTGATCTCAAAGGAATGAGAGAATCAGGGGTGCCGCACTCGGGAGAATCATCAGCACTGTTCCCATAGTCCTCTGCACTGCCTTCTCGTGCCTTCCTCTTACTGTTCCTATCAGGTTTCCTTTCCATCTAGGTGAGTCCATCTTCCTTTGCTCCTGTTTTTTCGTAATTTGTCTGCGCTGCTGCATCCCTGTGTCACAAATCTTGTACCCCTCAGACCATTCCTGTTTCAGGCTTCTTGCTCTTCTAGCTTCAGCTGGGTGCCAGCTGTGATGTGATAGAGGTTGCAGAGCACAGGACATTGTTTTCCCTTTTCAGCTGTGATATCCCCAGTCACTGCAGTCCTTGCTGGCCAGGACAAATGATTGAAGGACAGGTCTGCTCTTCCTCTGCTTCAGTTTCGTTAGAAATGTCAGCTCTTGGAAATGTATTCAGGAGCTGTGTGGAGGTGGAATATGTTCAGTTCAGCTTCTCTGCTCTGAAGATAAAGCTGCTGGTGTGATCTGAACTACTGAAAACTTGGTTAAATTTGGAAGAGTTTTCAATGGCATGGGAAAAACCAGTTTAATTAGTTTCTGGACTTTCCTGAAACATTTAGATGAGATCAAAGTCTCAGCCAAACCAGTTTAAAAAGTTACAATCGGCTGAATGCTAGACTATGATTTTGTAATGATAAACACCGGCCAAATTTAACTTACTCTTTAGAGTATATATTTTAGAGATGGATAATCATGCCAATGTTATCTGTTCAAAGAAAAGTAGATGACTCTTTTTCACCCTCAAATAATAATTCCTGTGGTGTCAAGTAGATCTAAACCATCAAAATAGTTATTTCAGCCCAAAGACAAGGTTGTTAATGTTTTTTTCCTGTTAATGTTTTATTTGTTTTCCATTGAGTCCTGTGTTTATACTGATGTTTTCTCAAGCTAGTGATATAAAATGTGACATTGATTTCTTTATAGTTTCATCATAGATTGTCTGTTGAAATCTGACTCATAATTTATAATGCTTTCCTGTTTTGCTTCATGAAATGCAGATTTGACCCCTCCTAATGTAGGTACTGTATTTAGTACTTTTCTGTACTCCATAAAAGTGTTTATTCTGCAATTTTTCTTTCTTCCCCTCCCCCTCATTGTTTAATAATCTCTGTCCTTTTCTGGTTGATTTTTTGCATTGTTCTTACATTTTTCTGTTGTTTTAATATGCCGTCATAAGTAAAAGAGAAGGAAAAACCCCACAGCATATAAAATGAGGGCAAGAGTTGCAGTAAGTCAAATGCCATACAGGTATTTTGGGGGGTTTAGCCAGTAAAGGCTTTACATGAACTGAGGCGTCAAGCTGTAGGCATGTGTGGGTGAGTAGAGCTTTCTGAAAGTCTTCATTTTCCTGCATAAATTCCATCTTTTCAGGGACTGTCCCACCCAAGGAGTATGGTGTGGCTGTCCTCTTCAGTTTAAGACAGTTAATGCTGTGCATAAACTGACATCTGCCCCGATAATACGTCTGGTGAACTGATATATGGAGAGCATATCCCTCAGGAACACTGACAGAGCAAAATGAACATTTGATATTGTGTGGGGGTGGAGAGGGCAGTCCTGAGCTCAGTTATCACACAACCTTTGCATGTTGCTGCTGATCCAAAGAGCCCCTCGCTTGTGGGGAAAGCAGCAGTTTGGAGTCAAAGTCATGCAGAAAGCTGAGTTCTTGGGGAGAGGAAGAGGAGGGACTTGTGTCCACCCACTTTTCCTCCAGTGTAGATGTCCTGTGCTGTTGCTTAGATTACTGGCAGCCTTCATGGCTGTCACCATGAGAGAGTTAAGTACTCCCACTCAGGCTGGCTGAACTTCAGGTGCAAGTGCATCTTGAGCTCTGTTGTCTTCCAGAGATAATCCTAGATACATTCAGAGCTCTTTGGATTCTTGACCCCTTCCCTATGGCTACTCTCCACTCAGTTCCACAGTGTAATGATCTCAAAAAAGAGATGGCAATAAATATAAAGGATACTACCAAATTTGCTCCTCTCTCTTTTGTGTAGCTCTGCCCCCTTTCTGCAGTTTTCCAATGATTTTGGCTATCTGCTGCACCACTCAGCAGAAGATATGCTCCTGATAGGATCACAAGGTATATTTTGAATAAAAGAATAGAGAGAAAAAATTGGTCAGTTCTCAGCCACCTGGAAAACTTGTGAACACTCATGTATTGCATGATAAAGGGATTTGTTTAGAGTGGCATATTAAATATAGTATGCTGGGTTTAGCTCCTGGACTCCCACTCTCCAAAAGGGTCCTGCCCAGCTCGCATGCTCTTGCTCCTGCTTGGCTACTTTGGATTCTCCTGACAATGTTAAGCATGCATTTTAAAATTCTCAGTCTGAATGAAGTTGCTGAGTATCTGTATTTGTGGCTATGCTGCTTAGTAAGTGTTCACTAAATAACCTTGGTGCTGTCTTTGCAATGGACAAGTGTTCCTAAAAGCACTTTGCAGTCAGTATTTTAGGTACTGCAAATCAACTCAAAGCTCAGTAACCATAAAATCATTACAAAAAAGCGTAAGGCACTTGCTTCAAAATACTATAATCTCGAAGATACTCTTTATAAACTTAAATTATATATCATTCTTGAGCTGTGATTGTTTCTTAAATGGAAAAACGGGTATTTTTAATAACTTTGTCACAAAGGTATTCTTCTTTTAATTTTAATGTGGTAAGAAATATGGGAAACAAAGCTCTGTGATGGCCTTGCAGAATAGTATTTTTCTTTGTTTCTTCTGTTTCATCAGTGGCTCTCTAGTTATTTTTACAAGTAAATACTTGAAACAAACGCTAATTCAAATTGCATATGAAAAAATTCGTAACTTAGAAAATGTATCAGTAAGATGAATATCAACTACTTAATAATAATTGGAAAGAACCTGGTAAGGTGGCTGGAATTTTTAAAATAAAATTTATTCTGCTAGAAATTGTAAACTACAACTGAAATTTCTGAAGTCCAGAGCTTTTTGTATGAAAGGGTAAGAGACCTAGATTAAAATGGTAACTTCTATCTAAAAAATCAGTGTTATGACGTAAGTCCAGGCATGGAAAGATAGAGATTTTCTTTCTAGTCTAATGATAAATACATGTTTACATAGTAGCTTCATTTTACAAAAACATTGATTTTTCTGTAGTCAGCCTAGAACTGCAGTACTAAATGAGAAGGTTTTCATGCTATATAAACCTCATCAGACAAACTTGGTATTGTTACCCTCTAAGGAGCAAATGAAAACAGCAAAGAAAAATCTTGCTTAGATATTTGTGCTTCAGTCCGGAGAAATCTGCTCTTTCATTGTTTGGAGAGGTTTTCTCTCTCCTCAATGTCCTCCCTGTTTTCTTAACTGTGGATTATTAACCCAGGGGAACAAAGTGATGAGGTTATTCCAAGCTCACATATTCAGGCTAAATATTTTCTCATATGCTCCTCTTTGATGCAAGAGAAAACAGCTTATGCAGCACTGATTCACGTGCAGATGGCCACAGAGACGTTGTTAAAATTTAGGTAGTGTTGTAGGTAGAAAATTAATGAATTATTGCAAGCTGTAACTTTATAGAGAAAGAGAGTTAGGTTAAGACTCATGATTGCAATAATAAAAGCAATCTAAGTCAGGAAAGTGAAGGTTGGGATTTACTTCCTAATGAATTTTCTGCAGTTCTTGTAAGGAGACTTGCTGGTAAAAACTGTGAAGATAACTGGCCCCCTTGGCAGTATAAACAGCTTCACAAATTTAACCAATACAACACTGCCTTGCTACGTTTTCAATGCTAAAAACTAAAAAAGTGAAATCTGTTGCTTTGGGGAGGCCTTTCACAAATTAATACTGTCAGCTTCTGTGAGGAGAGTGTAGTTGTCTGGTGTGTTAGTACTGACTTTTACTAAAAATATGTCATTTCAAACAGATTTAATGGTCCTGTTGAGTGCAGTTTCCACTCATTTTAGCTTTAGGAAATTATTATTAATCATCTCCATGATATATTAATTATGTGAAATATAACAAAACATTTATTTTTGTATTTTATCAAATTGTATTTACTCAGAAAAATGTAGTCTAATAGTACTCTCTGTAGTGCCCCTGTTCCTGTGCCCAGAACTGAATGAATCTGAATTGGATAGGATTGCCCTGTAGAATAGACTACAGTTTGGGAAATTATGAACTCTTTCTGGGGCAGGGGAGGGGTGGTGAGGGATATGAGAACCATTTAAACATTGCTTATTAAAGTGTTTTCTCCAATAACTTATAAAGAATTGTATTTGTCACCATAGGAGAAAGTAAGGAAGAAAGGACTTTCAGAAACTGGATGAATTCACTGGGTGTAAGCCCATATGTTAATCATTTATACAGGTAAGATTATTTTTTAAAGTATGATTTGACTTCCCTTGAGTGACAGGGGAAGAAAGAAGAGGGGGAAGTTGTATTTCTATTAGAATAGTGATTTCCAGTTTTCCGCTTCAGAACTGGTCTGTAGGACCACATTAAGCAGTATCTGACTCAAATATTCTAGTCATAATCTAGATAAACTAGAAAACCTAAGAAGATTTAAATCTTCCCCCCTCACTCACTTGTACGTTGAATTACTCTTTTTAAGAGTTGAGATAATTGTGTTTTATGATGCATAATTTTTTATTTTCTCAGTAGTCTGTAAGAAACTCTGCAGTGTAGTATTCCCTCAAATGAAGGGCTTTATAACAAGCTTTTTAGATGCTTCTGGTCACTTTCAAATTATGTCAGAAGTTGATTCAAATCCTTGTCAATAAAAGATGAGATTGAGGGAGCAAATGGGAACACCTGCTTGGATGTATATTTACTATTAGGTTTCATTATTTCTGTTTTCTGACCTCTGTAAAGTGATCATGTTAAGGTAGCTTAACATGGAGAATTTAATTTAGTAAGTAGCTGATGGGCATTATCAGTAATGCAACATATAATGGGAAGATAATACTTTTCCTACTATTCTTCTTTCGCAAGATAAGTATATTGGTTTTGATTATTCTTTAGCAAAATACATCTGTAGGCATCTGCAGATAAAGCATGAGTATTTAACATTTGGGAAAGTCCTTAAGGAACTAAAACTAGATCAATAAATTAAAACTCTTTTAGCAGCTATTTTTGTCTATGCCTTCCCTATGAAAGTAATTATTAAATCAAAGCTGGTAAAGCCAGTGGCTGAGCTTGCTTCACTAAGATTTGTGAAAATAATGAAATTAAATGCAGAATTTAATGTATATAATTGCAGGAATCAAGCAATAGAATATAGGCCAGTTTCTTTACAGAACGGTACCAGTTTTTATTGAAGTGTCTGGAATTTTTCAGCACTGTGAGAAGTCTCAAGTACTTACTTTCACTGTCAGTCTGAGCTTTTGTGCGTAAAAACATTGTTTTGCTCTGGTTTAGTGACCTTTCTGATGCTTTGATCATCTTCCAATTGTATGACATGACGCGTGTGCCGGTGGACTGGAGCCACGTGAACAAACCTCCTTACTCGCTACTCGGTGGCAATATGAAGAAGGTGGGTGCATGCTCTGGGAGGCAGTGCAGCTCCGCTGGCTCCCAGTGTGCTGATGGTGCTCTGTGTTGTCGAGATTTCTGTGCTACTGGGGAAAAAATAGGAAAATAGATTTTTCAGATATTATCCTGAAGAGTAAATAGCGGTTCTAGCACATATCACCTTAGTTTCTAAATGTGGACACCTCTTGGCAATATTTAATATATGGCCTCATTTGGATCTTTACATGAAAGCTTCAGGCCTGACATGGCTGTTGTTGCTGGATGCTCTTACAGTGTGAGGTGTTTCCTCCCACAGCAGTTTGATATGCTGCTCAGAGGATTTGGGCAAGACTTGCAGAATCTAAGCTTTCACTTAGCTTTGTGATTGTTGTGAAGCCTGAAATGTAGATGATAAAAATTACTGCCTGTTGAAGAAGAACACATTTCAATATCTTTCAAAGTACAGTTTTGATATAAATATATTTTATTCACTGCCTTAGTGGAAACTTGATTTTCTGAAATGTGGAAAAATATTATCATTGGAATCTTGCATAATTGCGTTTATAGTAAAAACTGTGTTATTTTAATCACAGTGTAGCTAGACTGGAAATCTTTTCTAGCTTCAGATCTCACCATAGGTAGCAGTAAGCCAACGTAATTTAAAATACACATGGATTATAGGTCTGTATTGCAGAAATATTAAGGTGTTTTCATTATTTGCACACAAAATTTATTTTTAGATTGAGAATTGCAATTATGCAGTAGAACTTGGGAAGACAAAAGCCAAATTCTCACTGGTTGGTATTGCTGGACACGATCTAAATGAGGGTAATCCAACTCTGACTTTGGCTTTGGTATGGCAGCTGATGAGAAGGTAAGTTAGGCACAGTGTATGACAGATGTGTGTATATGTGTCTGTGCACGTGTGCATGTGTGTCTGTACATCAAGGCAAATTAAGGGTAGTGTTCAGGTCACTCCATTGGTATTTTAGAGAGCAGTCTCTAAATATCCCTGTTCTCAAAGATAAACTTGTATATGTGTTCTGTAATTTTGCATACTGTGTAGTGATTGAAACCACAATTTATAGCGACAATTAAAGTAGAAACTGTAGCTAAAATTATAAATCCTGCAGCAAGTAAAAAGAGCTCAACTTATTTCATGTTGATTCCATGTATCTTTCTGTAAGTAGAGAGTATTTAAATATTTGGAAAACCCAAGGAAGCAGTGATATATATATATATATTATAGAAGTTAAAAGGGTAAAAAATTGTAGGCCATCACAGCTATAGTTACATAAGTATCATCAAATCAAAATCTTGCCACTGTATTGAGCAAGAAAAAATAATTATAAAGTGATTTCATTAAAGAGTGTTTCATTGCAAATGTTTTCCTCAAATTAGTTTTCTTACACCTGTCCCAAAACACTTAGTGGTTTTGTTCTCAGACTGCCGTGATTGAGGTTTTTTCCCTACTAGGATGGTAGGGAGCCATTTAAACTTAGAAAGTAAAATTAATTATGATGTAATGAGTAAAACAGATGCATGAAGATGTTACAGTGAATATTATGAGATTTGGGATATTATTTTATTCCTGTAACCACTGAAAAAGTGATTTAAAATACTAAATAGTTTATAAGGTAACGGTACCTTATAAAAAGGGGTACTTGGCATTGTCACTGTGATGAAGTAATATTTTACTTTTCCTTATAGCTTTGTACTGTTAAAAAAGTTGAATTCTACCACTCATTTTAACTTGGGCTCTTGTTCTTTTTATTGAAGGTATACTTTGAATGTACTATCTGACCTTGGAGAGGGGGAAAAAGTAAATGATGAAATTATTATTAAGTGGGTGAATCAGACACTTGCGAAAGCAAATAAGAAAACTTCAATTATAAGTTTCAAGGTAATAAATTGTATTTACTTTTCATTCCACATATAATAAGAGCTGGGATTTTTAACCTCATCTGTTAATTTGGCTTTAATGGTGGCTGTCTCATTAGCTGGCAAAATTGTTTAAGGAAATATTTCTGACAGTCTGTGAATCTTCCGAAGGATTTTTCAAATCTGTTAACAAGAAAAAGAAATTATAATAGCTGCAGTAAGATACAAAACAAAAACCCCAACAACAACAACAAAATAAGTTTAGACTTTCAAAGGGGTTTCTGTCTGAAGTTACCAGTGTTTAGGCATGGCATGTCGTATCTTTTCCAAGTTTTTGGAACTTTCATGCTTGTACAAGCATGAAAAACAGTTTTGGAAATACCGGGGGCCGATGACCACTTCTCCTAGGAGCTGGTTAAAAGGATGTCCTCAGGTGTGACAGAGCCGGGCGAGGCAGCCCGTGGTACCCAGCGACACCTTGTGTCTTCCTTGGCACTGCTGGTGTGCAGCGGGCCGGGGACAAACGGGAGCTTTTCCTATTCTGCAAAGAGCACATCGATAAAGGAGGCTTTCCTTCCACATTATTTAAGTGTTCAGCACGAAAGAAGCCGTATGTGTGTCAGGTGTGTTATTCTGTGTGAACCTCTTGCTTTAGAAATGGCTCATTAATAATTGCACACAAACGTAACGTTCTTGTACAGGTTCATTGTATAACCTGAAACAGTTATGTCTGTGGTTCAAAACAGGAGAACCTAGCGAGTTAAATATTTGAGAGTTCACTATGTTATGAACTTTAATTAGGTAAGCGTTATTAATCAAAAAATTAAGTAAAATTACTTCATTTTCACTTTATAAGGTAACTCAGGCCTTCATTTTCTTATGAGATGTTGCTGCTTCTCTTATTTCTACATAAATTTTATAATGATGATATTAAGTAAGTGGAAAATATGACAAGAATCTCTCCCAATATCTTGCCTTTGGTATGCCTGTGTTTTTGGGGGACATTGGTTGTGTTTTTAAGGTCATTCAAATTGTGTTTTTAAGATAATTCAGCTGATGGTTGACCAATAAAGATAAGGAAGTACTGATGTAAAGTGACACTATTCAGTATTCCTTTTTTTACTACGAATTTTTTACAACATTCACATAAATATTGTCTTTCACTATTTGGATTTTGGGATTACTGTGGCAAGCAGAGCACAGAGAATGCAGAAGTGCCTTGTATTTCACTGTGGACTATGAAAGCCAAGTGCTATTGTGTTGTATTCTATTAGTTCAAACAGTAAAAATGATAAAGGTCTGTCTTACGGTCTTGGGGATATACTCCACGCATTTAACGTCTTGAAGCAGAATTCTGTTAGTATTTTTGGGTGTATAATTAGTATATTGGCTCTGTGGGACCTCCCTGGGTTGGCAGTCAGAGTTCTGAGCTGGTTGGGACGGCAGCTGTGTGCTCAGCCACCGCAGGGCCCGAGCCAGCCTCTGTGGCACTGCCTGTGCTCGCCTTGGCACCAGCAGCTCCTTCTCTGCCCGACAGCTGGGAAGGAACGACCGCAGCAACAGCATTGCTCTTCTAAGAATCTCTGTGTATTAAATACAAAGCACAGGCTGCTCACACTAGCTCAGAATACCATCTGAGTTGAAAAATTATAAAAAGAGGGAGCCATAAACTACTGGAAAAAGTAGTTCCATGGCAAGAAAATGAGGAAAATAAATGTGTTGGGGAATGTAAGGATCTTTTTGTCGTCTTCAAAGTCTGGTCCTTGAACTTGTACCAGAATTCCCTTCCTTCCTTAGGGCTTAAGGAGGGAAGTTTGATGAAATAAATTTAAACCATCTGTGCAATAGTACCAGCACAGTGAACATTATAATACTGATTGCAGAAAGGAACATTAGATTTCATAAAGGGTGAGGAAGACCTTCACACTATGAAGTAAAAAAATAGGCTTCTGTCTTTCAGTATGCATGCAAGATGTGCTGTAGGGTTTTTTGCATTTTGAAGATGGAGTAATCAAAGCAGATTCCTTAAACTAATCCCATGAGTCTTTTTCTTTTAGGACAAATCAATTAGCACTAGCTTACCTGTCCTAGATTTAATAGATGCCATTGCACCAAAAGCAGTTCGTCCAGAAATGGTCAAGAGAGAAGACCTTTCTTACCAAGACAAATTGAATAATGCCAAGTAAGTTTTAAAGGAATGCTTCATATTTTCCTGAAATTCAGGAAATGCATGAATTCACGACATAAAGCATGATTTACTGATTTTTTTAAGAGAAAGATGACACTAAATGATTTTTTCAAATAGAATATAAATTCTAATATTATTATTTTTCTAGTGTATCTAAAATATGAACTCAAATTCACAGCTGATGTGACCTACCCCCACTGCACTGCAATTGGTTTCTTAATAGTCTGCCGTAACTCATATTGTTTTTTACCAAAATAAGTGCTTTGATAACCAGTAGCAAAACATCTGCCAGTACAATGGCCAGTACATGTTTTCTTCACAATAATGTCCATTTTCTAGCAGAGCCTAAGTACTGATTAAACAGGCATATCCTGCTATTGAAATCAGGTTTTGTTGTTGTGAATTTTGACATATTTGTAGATGCCAGAAAAATAGCAGTATTTGTTTTCTCTTGTTTTCCAAGGTATGCAATTTCAGTTGCTCGAAAAATTGGTGCTCGTATTTATGCTCTCCCAGATGATCTGGTTGAAGTGAAGCCAAAAATGGTGATGACAGTGTTTGCATGTTTGATGGGAAGAGGCCTGAACAGAATAAAATAATGAAGACATGTAATAAAACTTTCTGCCATGTTAAGCACGATGAATGCCTCGCAGTTTATAGAGTTCTGAAGCTTAGTATGAGAAAAATTGTATGCACAAATATACTCATCAATTCTTTTAATAATGTATTTATATTAGCTAATTTTATTCAGTTTCATAAGACATGAATTATTTATGGCTAATACAGTTTTCAAAACATGTTCATTAACAAATTAACATCATAGATTTGTGTTGCTTGGAAAAACCTGTATGAATCAAGCTTCATTTATATTAGTTTCCATAGCATTGCAAGAATCTGCATTGTTTTACATATGTTGTTTCAGGACCAATTATGAAACACTGATTTTTGTGGGTGTTACTTACATGTAGTCATACAAGTCTCAAGGTGCATTCCAGTCCTGTTGGACTGGACTCCAAACTGCACAGAAGTTATCATCCTTGCCTTATTCTTGGAGAGCTTAACTCTTGTTGGAGCCAATGAGAGTCTTGTCATTGACTTCAGTGGGAGCAAGTAAAGGCCTGTGATAATGTCTGGTAACTAATGAATACTGATTAAACTGATGAAACTTTTTTGTGGGAAAAATCTTTAAATATATGTAGTAGTTTTGTTCTGTTACTTAGCGGAAGCTCTTACAAACCATGTTGTATGAAAAAACCAGCAGAAATGTCCTGTCCTTACTAGGTCTGCACATGTTAAGTTTTGCAGTTGGACTAAACAAATGCTGGTTGAGTTTTTTTAACCTTTTCATAAAATATTGTATTAAGAAAACAATAAAGAGCTGGCTAGTCCAGTATGGGATTTCACATTACTGTATTGCATTTCCTTATAGATAATTTCTTTGATTTTTCTAAAGCGTGTATCATGTGTGCAGAGGTTTTGTGTAGAAAGACCAGTGCATTGTCTGGATGAGATGAAGTCTGTAAATTTTTCTTAGTAATTTTAAAGTAAGTATTTGTACTCCTTTTTCATCAGCTGTAAATTTTCACTCATCTCACTGCAGCTGGATATTTAATAAAGTTGTTACCAAAAGCCAAGCAATAAGAAAATTAAATAAAAATTAAAGATATTATTTTTTAAAGTATGAAGCGTCTACTTTCTCTCAGGACTGGTTTCAGGAGCTAAGTGTGGCAAAACCCGAGAATCCTGATGAGTGAGCAGTTGGACTCAGTTTTACATCTTCACTGTCTTGCACACAATATCGCACCAGTAAGGGATGCATCCATCCAGTTTCCATTCTATAATGGGGTAACGGGGACTGGAGGGAATTAAGTGCTTGGATTTGAATCCACTTGCCTCTGCTTACTGGTTTGTGTTGTTTGGACATGACTTCATTTACTTGGTCTCTATTCCCAGTTCAAGATGGTAACAGTTTCGTACAGAATTTGAGCTCTGCAGACAACTCTGTCCAAGTCCTCAACCAAGAGATGCTAATACTCTAAGAATAAATGATCTCTTATTAAATTATATAATCCTGAAGTACCTGCCAGGCAGTTGGTAACTTACTCCATAAAGACCAGTATTTCCTATTTTACAGCAATAGTTTTTAAGTGTCCAGAATTACTTCAAAGTTGCTTTGAGGAAACTGAAATGGGTTTTCAGGGGCGACCATCTAACGCTGGAGTGAGCAGGGCCGCACTTACTGTAGCAGCTGGGAGAAAACAGATTTAAGTGAAAACGGAGACCTGGGCCCGCCCAGCAGCTGCTGCAGCGTGACGGCTCCGGGTCCGAGCACGCCGTCTCTGGCAGGCAGCCCGCGGCCCCCTGCCCGCCCGCGGCGCCCCTGCGCTGTGGGGAAGGGAAGAGAGGGGAGGGCAGCGCTCCGAGCAGCGGCGGCGCCTCCGGGCCGCGGCCCCAGCGCTCCTCCCGCCCGCCTGCGCTGCCCTGGCGGCGGGGCCGGAGCCTGCGCACTGCGGCGG